>RJWT010007841.1:0-27069 GCA_004365215.1 Cuniculus paca | reverse complement strand
TAGCTTTAGAGGCCTGCAAAAAAGTGTTCTCGTGAATTTAGCAAAGTACTGACTGATGCGAGGATTGCAAGAAAGGAACAGGGATACAGCTCAGCAACACAGCGCGTGCCTGGCAAGCGTGAGGTTATGAGTTCAATTCCTGGTACAATAAATAAATAAATAAATAGACGGCAAAAATCTATCAGAAAGCAGAAAAAGAACACCACAGAATATGTACAGGTAACAGAACCAGTTGCACAGAAGTCCAGGGACAGTGCTTATTTCTATGATCTAGACCAAAATACCTCATAGCTGATGGGACACTGGAGAGAGGACTCGGAAGGGTCCTGCCTCAGTAGCAGATCATTAGCTTTAGATTAAATATAGCTGTGGTCCTTCCTTAACACTATTAAAAGCAAGATAAAAAGAATGGAACTGTTTCCATGTTATGTCACTGCATTGCAGAAAATAACTCAATAATACCTGAAATTTGAGACAAGAAACAGACCGAACAAGTAAAAAACATCAAGATAATAAACTTGACAATAGTAACAATCACTAGAAAAAGATAGCTGAGTGTTTATAATAAAACAAGTCAAAGTGGATGCCAGAACACTGAATACTACCAGGGATAAAGAAGATGATTTCTTAATCATGAAGAGATCAATTTATCTAGAGTACACAATAGTACTAAATGTCTATGTAAAAATATCAGAGCTACAAAATATGTGAAGTATAACTGATAGAATAAGAAAATAGAAAAATCAGTAGACTTTTATAACTCGATTGACTAACTTGACCCAACAGACATTTATAGAATCCTCCACCCAACAATAATGAAGCAAATCTATTTTTCTTTTGAAGTGCATCTGAAACATTTACCAAGATAGGAAATATTCCGAGCCACAAAGCAAACTTTAATATATTTTTTTAACAACATCTTTTGCAAATGGGAAAAGGCTCAAGAGATGGAGTGAGGGAGGCAGGGAGAGTGAAGGAAGAGGACAAGGTAGAAGGGGAAGGGGATATAATAAGAATTAAAATATGTTGTGCATGTGTACCAACTTCCCATGAAGACTAATCATTATATACTGCAAACAGGAACTAGTAAAATAATAAAACACTATAAGTATTAAATATTGTTTATTTTTAATAAAATATTTCCCTTTATATAAAATAAAATTAAAAAAGAAAACAGCAGAAAAATCTTTGAAAAAATACCAAATATCTGTTCAAGAAGTAGCACATTTCTACATAACTCATGAGGGAAAGAAGAAATTCTGAGGAAAATTTAAACTATTTTGTCAAATATTAATGAAAATATAACATATCAGTGTCTGGGGAATGCTACCAAAGCAGTACTTAAGGGGAAATCTATAGCACTCTATAGTTTTATTTAACAATAAAGCAGATGAATCTCATATAAAACAATCAAAGAGCTGACGCTCTGAATTGAAAAAAGGGGGAGAAGACATATATTGCTAGTATCATTAGAAAATTGCTAGTATCATTAGCTTAATTACAGATTGCATTGAAAGAAAGTTCAACATCACTGGTCATTCGAGAGATGCAAATTAAAACAACACTGAAATTCCATCTCACTCCAGAAAGAATGACTGCCTTCAAGAAATCAACTAACAACAAATGCTGGCGAGGCTATGGGGAAGGAGAAACCCTTCTCCACCGTTGGTAAGAGTGTAGATTGGTGCAATCACTGTGGAAATCAGTGTGATGATTTCTCAAAAAAGGTAAAACTAGAGGTTCTATTTGACTCAGCTCTTTCCCAAAGAAATAAAAGCATCATACCACAATGATATATGCACACTAATATTTATAGCAGCACACTTTATAAATCTTGGAAACAACCGAAATACTCATTGATGAATGAGTGTATAAAAAGATGAGGGCCTTTTTTTACATACAGTGGAGTACCATTCAGTCATCAAGAGAGATATGCTTGAGATACTTCTAGGTAAATTGATGTACCTTGAGACCATTCTCTTAAGTGAAATAAATTGGATAAATATGTTGAAATATTTCATTATTTCTCTGCTATGAGAAACTGAAATGGTAAATAAGGAACACAATGTATAGTAGATATTGGAAAATAGGACGAAAGTGTTCAAATGGGAAAGGGGACAAGGGAAGGGAGGAGGGAAAAACAAAGCAAAGGAAAAATCAGGATAGAAAAAAAAGTGATAGCAAAGTTTTTATAAATAAGGATATGAAGAGGGCCTGAAGGAATTGGGACAAAAAGAAGAATCAAGATATATTATGTACAGGTACAAATCCCTGTCCTGAACATGATTATCATGTATGTAAAATGAACCAACAAAATACATTTAAGTAAAAAATTACATATTGTACAGATATTTGAAGTATAATCAAGGAATATGATAGGTATTTTGTGCTATAAATTAAGAATTTAGATGAAAAATGCAAGTTTCCAAAGCCCAATTAAGAAATGGAAAATCAGAATCAATTTATATCTATTAAAGATATCAAATTTATGGTGTAAAATCTTACAATAAATCCAAGCTCAAATAGCTTTGATGGTAGATTCTATCTAATGTTTAAGATGGAAATAATACCAATGCTACAAAGTCCAAAGATCTAAGGAGACAATATTTTCAAGCTTTATTTTTTTGATACCAACATTATCCTGATAACAAAATTATGAAAAGGAAATCTTTATTCAAAAAAAAAATACAGACCACTGTTTCTCATGAATACAAATGCAACAATTCTAAACAAACTTCAAGAAATAAAAACCAGTGATATAAAAGAAAGATCATATATCATGAACAACTGGACTTACCCTAAGAATATAAGGCTGACTTAATATTTAGAAAGCAATCAATGTAATCTAACACATTATAAAACAAAAGAGATACATATAATCATCTTCATAGAAGTAGTAAAATTAGTTAAAACTAACATCTATTCCTGATTAAAATCTTTTGAAAACTAATAGAAAGTAATTTCCTCAAGCTGAGAGAAGACATATATTGAAAACTTACAGATGAATCATTATATTTAATATAGAAAGACTGAAAACTTTTCCCTTAAGTTCAGGGTGAATATTCCCATTTCCACTCAACATTGTATTAAAGTTTCTATTCAGTGCATTAAGGCTAAATTAAGAAATGAAAATCATCCAAATTTTAAGCAAAAAGATTAATCTATCTTTTGTGTAGATGACATAGCCACATAGATATACAAAGAAAATTAGACGGAATCAATAAAAAGATTATTAGATCAAAAAATGAGTATCCAAAAAATGTAAAGTATAAGCTCAATATTCAGCATCAAGCATTTCTATATGCTGGAAATAAAGAGTTAAGCTGGAATTATTTTTAAAAATAGTATGTCCTGCAGCATCACAATTTTGAAATACTTAGAGATAAATGTAACAGAAGATGTGCAAGACCTTACAGTGAGAGCTATAAAACATTGCTTAGGGAATATCAAAGGTCCAATTAGAGAAATAAATCTTTTTCATTAGTCAGTAAGCTCAATATTCTTAAAAAGACAATTTTGTTCAAATTGATCAATAAATTCAATGTAGCCCTAAATGCAGACCAGCAAGTGACTTTGACAAAATTGTAAAACTGATTCTAAACCTCATATAAAAATGGAAAAAACTAATAAAAGGTAAATTAACTTCAAAGAATAAAGTTAGATGATTTCTATTACCTAACTTCAATATTCATTATAAAGTTATAGTAACTGGTAGAATGGCTTCAAATATTGGCATAAAGATAAACTAATGTACAAAGAAATAGAAGAGAGAGCCTATAAACTGACCTGCACATTCACAAGCAACAAATGTGTTAACAAAGTTGATTAACAAAGAGAACAGTGGTGCTGGAAAAATGGAAGTTCCATATGCAAATTACCGAACTTTAACCTTAGCATATATTGTATACAAAAATTAATAAAACATAGACTGTAGACCTAACTGAAATTTTATAAAATATTTAGACACGAATGGGAAAAAATCTCGGGACCTGCAATTACACAAAGATTTAGATACGACAACAAAACATGATTGATGTCGTAGTTACTTTCCCTGTTGCTAAGAAAAAATATTCTACAGTCACAATTTAAAAAAGAAAAGTTTTATTTCAGCTCAAGTTTTGCAGAGGTTTCAGTCCATATCTGGCTGGCTCCAAGGCAGGGAAGCGTGGCTGAATAGCATAGTGGAGGAGAAAGAGTCCAGGGCAGGGCAGACAGGAGGCTGCAGTCGGCAGAGCAGCAGGCAGCAAACTCCCTTTCTCTTTTATCCCATCCAGATGACAAGACTTTTGGGTGTGCCACCCACCCTCAGGGTAAGCCTTCCCATTATGCACACCCAGAACTGTGATAAACCAACTACTGGACTAATCTAGCACCTCAGAACTTTAATCCCAGTATCACATGTCCTAGATCCAGCCACCTCTAAAATGACCCACCTATGAGACCTTGAAGCTTTGTGGGCAATAGCTAAATAAAAGCCATAGAAATCCATAAAACACAACTTTATCAAAACTAAAAACTTCTGAAAAGACCTTAAATGAATGAAGAAATAAGCCATGACCTGAGAAAAAGTCACAAAGCATATGTCTGAGAAATAACTTATTTCTAAAATATTACAAGTATTGTCAAAACTCAACAATAAGGAAACAAAAACTGTACAAAAATTTGAACATTTTATCAAAAAGATCTACGAGTGGCAAAGAAAACCTAAAGAGATAATCAAGATGACTAATAATTAGGTAAATTTGCATCCAAACCACACTGAGATATCACTCCACATATACAGAATGGCTAAATTCTGTAAGATTGACTCTCCAATTTTGTAGCAACATAAAGGAAGTAGAACTTTTGCATGATGCTGATGGAAAGGTAAAATGACACAACAACTTTGGGAAACAGTTTGACATTTCCTTAATTTAAGCATGCCCCTATCAATGACTGATTTTACCTAAAGTAAAGGGTATCAAACAGTCTGTATACACAGTTGTAAAAATGATATATGTAAAGTAGGACATCAGATAGCAATTCCCTGAACTTTTGGGCACCCAGTGGCATCTGATTTATGTAAAATCCTGGAGGTATTCATGCACAATCACAAAGCACTTCTCTAGGGTCTCCCAGAAAGCAACTCTCTACAATTGTTCCATTCTGGGAATGAGATAAATCAAAAGATTTACCCATACTGAGGCTTGCATACAAATGTTCATAGAGGCTTTAATTTTGTAATACCTTCAGTAACTGAAAGTAACCTGGATTACCATCAATAAGTGAATAAATAAGCAAATTATGATACACCAATATAATAATATAGAATACTACTTATTAGTTAAAATGAATAAACTATTGCTATAAACAATAACACTGAATATATCTCAAACTCATTATGCTCAGTGAAAGATACCGAGTGACACTGTATGCCCTTACAAGAGTTTAGAAAATACAACGTTATCTATATTAACAAAAAACATGTCAAGAAATTTCAGTGGGCATTGGATATCACTGTAATCAGTGCCAGAGATTTATAAATAAATCAAGTTTTATGTATTTTAGTAACATGAATCTTATATTATGCCAATTATACTTTAAAAAGTTTTTAAAATTAACCTTTTATATGCCTTGTGCTCTTAATCTTCAGTCTTCATGGTAATAATTTTACTAACATTGCCACTTTACAAAGTCATCATCCATTTAGGAAGAGGAAGATAAGGAGGGATAATAAAAATAGCCAAAAATACATTCAAGAAAGTATAGTTATTTGTTGGCAAAACATAATGCATTACAGTTAAAAGTGTTTAAATTATGGATTATGTCTTTAAAATTACAACTTTAAGTAATTTTTACTTGTTGGTCAATCAAATGATCAAACATACAACAAGACTGAATGCAATTGTCTCCTGAGAGTCTTTTATCTATCTGACTAAAATGATATTTGTTAATCTGCATGACAGTTAAGTGTTAACCTGTATGATTCCATGCAAGACTGGAAAGGCTTCCAAAGTAAGGATAATGACTTGTTCATCTATCAGTCCAGTATCCAAATCAAAGCAAGTTAGAGTCCGCAACAACAAATGCTTCATGAATATATAGATGAAGAGGTAGAAATGAATGCATGAATAAAAGTATGAACAAATGAATGAATGGAAATCATGAAAAGTACAAAGAATAAAACTTGCAACTGTTATCTGCAGTGCATACCAAAGCTCAACGTAAACAAAGGACAGTGGGAATCTCTAGATAAGAAGAACTCACCTAAAGTAGGTGATTACTGTACTTTATTTCTCTGTCTTCACATAAAGATGATATGCCTGGGACAGATAAAAGTGGACCTCTTACAGATTCTACCTTCTATCAAATAGAACACCATAGTTACTGTAGTATGCTTGTGAAAACAGTAAATTTCATTTGAATTACATTTAATTTTATGCACATTAACAAGTTATTTCAGTGTTTGCGTGTGTGTGAAAGAAACTATAGATTCTTTTAAAATAGTTGGGGACCTTCAAATAAATTTGCAGATTCCCAAATATGTATAAAAATAATGAAAAATGTTCTATTGAATATGACTATCAAAAATGGGAGATAACACTACTAAAGCATATTGATCATAATTCTATACAAGTTAAAGTGTAAAATCTGATAAAAAAAGTTTTGTTCTTAGAAAAAAGAGTAACTCGTTTAAAATTAAAAATAGTTAATATCTTCAAAATAACATATATTATATTTATTTCAATTACCTAATTTAAAGAAATATAATAGTGTTTTCACCAAGCTCCATTTAAATCTTCTTCAGCTTACTCTAGTGTGGTACATAACTAATATTTTCTAAATATAGATGAAACAGTAAGCAGTTGTAGCCTAGTATATTAGTAACAACTAGATACTGCTATAAATTGTGGGGACAGAACACAAAGACACCCTTAGCCTGCTGTTGAATTGACTATTTAATTTAAGATACCTTCTTTAGACCTCACAACCCCATAGATAGATAGATAGATAGATAGATAGATAGATAGATAGATATAGAATAATAATGGAATTTGAGTTCTGCAGTTTCATCTGGTCATGTATACTCCAGGGATTATTTCCTGATGTTTTGTGCCTTAATTGCCTACCACAGAGTTTTTCTGACATGCAGTAGAAACTAATTTCATACATCTTAGTATTCTAAAACTTACATTTTTCATGGCATACAGAATCAAAATATGGAAGAGATACACTTTTATAAATATGGAATATATACATTTTCCATTTAACTGTGCCATCAAACTATTGCTTTGAGCTCAAAATAACAGTGTGAATAACTTTTTTAAAAATCCTACATTCCCTTAAGATTTTTTAAAAAATATCTCTCTCTCTCTCCCTCTCTCTCTCTCTCTCTCGTTCTATGAAGCCAACTCAAAGTATCCTGTATTTCAGGAATCTGATTCATTCATTGAGGGTAAGGGGGATGAGTCTCAGAATCTGGAAATAGTACAAGTGGCTAATTCTTACTATAGTGCCTTCTGTTTTGGGAAATCTATATGGATCCAGTTACTTCTCTTACCTGAGTTGGAGTTTCCTCATGTCTACAAAAGGGTTTTCAGTAAATATTTATTGATTCTCCTTAACCATCTTGTCGTTTTGTGACCTTGTATTACTTTCACAGAAAAAAAGTAAGATGTATAGAATTCCAGCAATAGTTATTCTGAATATATATGTGTGTGTATATGTGTACACACATATTTATGTATATGTACATAGATATATGTGTGCGTGTACACGTCTATATATGAAGGGTGAGTTTATACATTGACTTGTATGCTTTGTGGCCTACTAATGAAGAACAGCAAATGCCATGATAAAGAATCTATAACACATAAAATAGCAATAAATTCCTCAAGTTTTGAAGGAAGAATGTAGGATTAATATGTTCCTGTCTGTGAGACAAAGTTTTGAGCTGTGCTACCTGCCTTGCTGTTTCAGATGAGCCCAGCTCTTTCCCATTTTTGTCAGACTTTTATACCAAGCAAAATCTTCATGATACAGAATTCCACAGTTCTCAAAAGTGGCCCATATTTGCAGAGCAGAATTCCAAATATAATAGAAAACTGGGAGGTAGATTTTTGGAAAAGGGAAGGGGGTCCAAGTGATGCAGAAGGGAAAGAAAGTGAAGGAAAGGGATTGTGAAAATAATTAAGATGTGTTATATACATGTACCACTTGCCCATAACAAATGCATCATTATGTGCTACAAACATGTACTAATAAAAATAAAAGTTAAAAAAAGAGATAAGAATAGGCCACACTCAGCCCTCCTTGGTGACATGCTCCTTTCCCTACTCCCCTCCTTTCTTCTCTGACTTGTGATAATATCAACATCTGTCTCTCTGAGGTTTTCTTATTATTTTTATATCCCCTACAAGCCTAACACAGTAGTCTGGTCCATTCCACATTGTAAGCACTCAAAAAGTATTTGTAAAACCAGCATATCTCCCTCAAATTTGCTAGATAGAAAAGCCTCAACTACAGACTAGAAAATCAATGAGGGGCAGAGAAGTGGAATGCAACTTGTCTGGAAGAAAGTGTGGAAAAAACTTCAGATTATGACTTTGTGAATTATGTCTAGGTAAGCACATGATACATACACATGAGATTTATTTGTCAAGTGTGTGATGGCAAGAAAGAGATTGATAATAACTACACCAGACCACACAACACAAAAAGACATCTGATAAATAAAAGCAATCCAGTTCAAATAGTTAATGAAGGGAAGAAGCAACCACTTAATTTGGATATATTATTTTTTACAGATTCCATTGAATCATTTATTCAAAACACTTCAACTTGAATGTGGAGGATGATTCTCTTTAAAACCTACTATTAGCTTTCTTTTAACTCCAACATATGTGTGAATCAGTATGGTGCCTATGCTACTGTCTTTGGTGTCAAACAGTCTTAATTTTTCATGTCACCTGAAAATATAGGTAACAGCCAGTCTTAAATTTTTTTTCATCAATGTCTTTATCTACAAAATGGGGATATTGTTAATTTTTTTCTCTTTTCTAAGTTTTCCTCTATTGTTAATTTTTTTTGTCTTTTCTCTATATCACTTACAGAGATATTTGTGAGGAGTAACTAAATTCTCAGATAAAATAAATGTTATCTACACAGAAGGTGCTTATTGAAGTGACAGTGTGTTGTAACAATGATAACAACAACCATGACCACAATGACAATGACTCTGTGTGCCTATTTTTATGGTTATATTGTGATAGTACATAAAATATGTTGAATTTCTTTTTCTGAGATTAGGATAGCACCTCTTGAAAACCTTCAAATGGCTCGCTAAATAGTGGTATTTCCATAAGCTCCTTTAGAACAAAGTGCTGTGGGCAAAGGGGAAACATCAACGTTGAGGGGAAATCAGAGGCAGTGTCTGAAGAATACCTTGTTCTGGATTGCCCCATGTACATTCTGACAGAAGATAATTATTTTATTTTATTTTTTTATTAGCACATGTTTGCAGTACATAATGCTCACATTCCTTTGGGTAAGTTAGCATATGTACATAACATATCTGAATTATTTCTTTCATTCTCTTTCCCTTCACTCCCTTCTCCTTCTCTCCATCCCTTGATCACCTTCCCATTTGAGAAAGATCTGTATCCCTACTTCCTATTATCTACCTCTATTTTGTACTTTATTTATAATTTGGTTTTCTCATAAAAAGAAACTGTGTGCTATTTAAGCTTGTGTATCTAGCTTATTTTTTCATTTACTATTCTGGTTTCAAAATGTATCCATTAAAAATGCATCCATTTTCCTATAAATTACTTAAATTTATCTCTATGGCAGAGTAATACTCCACTGCGAGTAAGTAACAAATGGCCGTGAGGGTGTGAGGGAGGACCTCTACCTTGTTTGTGGAAATGTAACCTATAACAACCACTATGAAATCAGTACGGAGATTCCTTAAAATGCTGACATTATAAATTCCATTTGTCCTGGCTAGTCCCCTTCTACATATCTTCCCAAAAGATCTAAAGACATCTTGTTACAGTGATACATGTATACCAATGTTTACAGCAGCACAACTCATAATAGCTAAATCTTAGAAGCGACCTATATGTGAAATGGAGAAAATTTTTAGTGACTGCAAATCAGGTTCATTCCTTGGTTTATTCAAACTAAACAGAAAGATCCTTGTCCAGTCAAGAAAGCAACAACTAAGTCAGTGGATTGGGACTCCAAGCAGAAACAGCATGGGATCTTTTCTCTAAGCACAGTGAATTGTCAAACTCAGTTTTTTCAAGATACTCATGTTAACAGCTTGCTTTCTTTCTCCAAACACTCCCTTGTAAGAACAACCAAGTTATCATGAATCACTTATTCTCTTTCACCACTCTTTTGAGGAAGTAGATTCCCTAGATAGAAAACACAATGAAAACATTTGATCACAGAGGCAACCAGAAGTGGTTTATAATCAATTTTTTTAATTTTTATTTTTTATTACTACATGCTTGCAGTACATAATGATTACACACCTTATGGGAAGTTGGTACATATACACAACAAAACTTAATTCTTTTCTCATCCCTTTTCCCTTTCCCGCTGGCCCCATCCTTCATCTCTTTAAGGTCTCAATCTCAAACCTTGTTTAAGTTTCTGTGTTACATGAGAAACTTTCAAAATTCTTGCTAGAGACAATAAACATCATGGCTTCCTTTCTCCTTATGCATTTTTCTGACATTTCATTATACTGCTTAATAATATGCTTAAAATTCCTCTGGTATTATATTAAGCAGCATGAATGGTATGTTCATTATTTGCCATGAACTAAAATATTTATGTGACTAATAGTTACTAATAGAGAAATCATTACAGATATCAGCAAAGATTTATATTCAAATATGCTCACCAGAATATTGTTTATGATTGAAAGACAGTATATATGTTTAATGATGAAAATGAAGTAATAAGGATTGGAAGCAAAAATGATGAACTTCCACCATTATGAACTCCTGTGTGGCAATTAAAATAACTAATGTAGGAACTCATAGAATGTTGTGAAAAGGGGGTTCATGGTTCTTCTAAGGATTAAAACAGTAGTAACTCCTAAGAGCTAGAAGATTTATCAGTTATTCTAGTTAGCAGTTATTCACACAACTTCAGTAGGAAAATTTTACAAACCAATTATGATGGAAGATTAAAACGATATGGGAGTGGCTAGTAATAAGTAAAGAGAACCCTATATAAACAAATGAATACAGATTTAAGGAATAGCTATTACACCACAGGCTGAACATAAAAATTACACCTCACTGGAAGTACCTAGATCTGGTTGGAAAGCTCACAATTGTGGCTCATCAGGTGACAGAGGCATTACTATGGTGTGATGCAGGTAGAAGTTTCTGGACATATGTCCTTTGGACTTCATGACTATCTCCTTCTAGGCATCCAGGGACAGCTGCTCATAGGAAGACTCCTCCCTGCAGGCACTCTACTACAAAACTTCTCGATGGGCTGTTTGGAGAAGTTTCTGGATGCCCTGTATTGCTGAAGTAGGCTATAGGAGTTTTTTGTATTGCAGGTATAGGAAACTGAGGTATTCCTGAGAGCTGCTGGAAGAACCATGAATGCCGAAGAAACTGCATGTATTGCAGATCTGGGTACTAGGAAGGCCATACTACTTTAGGATCAGGACATGGACTTGCTCACAAAGAGACTTTCCAGCAAACACACCAGAAGCAGGAAGTGAAACCCTTTGTCTCCAGTGTTCCTCCAATACCATTGCTGAAGCTTGATATCATGTCACTGGCAAAGGAAATCCTATTTAAAGGGCCCAGATCTGTTGTCACCAATCAAGTACAAAGGGTGAAATTAAAGTGAAGAGGCAATACACAGAGATTGGCAGAAGGTGCATATAAAAATGCTGACAATGGGTCTCTGGATAGGAAGTTATGGGTTAATTTCACATTATTCTTCAAGCATTGCCATATTTCTACAACTGCATAGTAGATTTAATATTCATTCATGCAATAAACTTTACTTTTAACTGTAGCATAAAGCAAAAGTGCAAGTACAGTATACACACTATATATTTACATTTCATTCTGATTCTATTGGCTCTTTCACTATATAATCACTTACTTTTTTTGAGAAAAAGAAAACTTTCTAAGTCCATATACACTGCTGTTTATATTACCTATTTTTAAATGTAGTTACTACTGTATATTAATCTTTTCTGAATAATAGTATCAAGCTCTGAGTACCATTTTGGCACAGTTTTCAACCTGAGTGCGATTACTACTGACAATATTTTTGTTTCCCACCAGGCTTTCCTGAAAGACATTTTGGCAAATGTGACTTGCTTGATTACAAAAGAGCTATTAGGCACACAATTGATCATCATTCTTCCAAGAAAACTAAAGGTTCTGATTTGTTCTTGCAAGCCATAGATTGCCTTTATCCTTGCTTCTATCTTCCATGTACTTCATATCTGTAACCTCCTATATTCAGAGTAAAACAGGATCAGAAGATGGAATTAAAAGTCATTATAGAGCTTTCATCTTCAAGTAAGCAGCATCCATTGGAGTTAAACTCTGTTATTTCTTTTATTTGTAAAGGACTTGAACATTAATACAGAACTGCAATCAGGTTAGAGCTCAATTAAAGCTTGAATATGATAACGGTTTGCCAACCAACAAAGACAGTATCCTTTGCAGATGACTGAGTCAAAGGGAATGACCATGATGTGGGGAAATTCTAGGGGCCTATACATAAAGCTTTACATCTCTCACAAGAACTATAATACAATTAGAAAAGCTTTTTCTTTGTAAAAGGTATTGCTTCTCAGCCTTTCTTCCTGTATTTGATTAAACTTCATCTATTTTAAATGTGATTCCAAGAATTAGTTTGCTTTATTCTTTCCTCATTTATGCTTCCCTTCTTTCGATTACATCTTGTCAAAAGAAAAATGATCAAGGCAAAAGCTCCAGGCTATTTCAAAAAAAGCTTCAACTGCAGAGTTGCATGCTATCTTCTGTTATGATAGATGCAACACCTAATAATTTACCATTGAATCTGTAAGAAAATAGTAGCATTCTGAAAACCACTTTTTATTTTATTATTCCTTGCCTTTTTCTTTTTGTTCTCAAGTTATGTATTTCAGTTTGAAGAACAGATATAACTTCTGTCCTCTAAATTATTACATTATAACTACAGGTCTCCAAAACTGTAGGAGATGCCTAGATCATTTTCTACTTAAAATTCCAGGAGGCCTATGTTCACAAAATCCCCACTGACCTTTGACAAATGGACCTATACCTCCATCAAACCTAGTGGATGGAACAAATAATACATATATTAAGTCAATGACTGAATAAAGGGCTAAGACTAAGAACAGCCTTGAAATAAAGGCATATTTGTGTACCCACCATAGGGAAAATGACCCTTGTGTTTCTTTTTAAATGTTTTAGGAAAATACAGTAGGCATATATGAATTTACTTAGTATTTTGATTTAAATAAAAACAAAAATGCAATGGTAAAACAGCATCCAAATAAAGAACATGTATTCAGTCCTTAGTTTTTCTCAAGTAACAATTTCACTGTAGTCTATTTTTACGTATTTTCCAACACCTAATCTTACTATCACATCTGGGTTGCTGTCACAACCCCTTTTTCCCCATATGAACAGCAACATTTCCTTATCTTTGTATTGCTTTTATATCATTGTATCATAATATTTTACTTCATCAATTTTCTCACTCTTTGGAATATGAGTTCTATAACGCCAGAAAGTCTGTTCTAGTGTTCGAATCCTTAAATTTAGAGCAGTCATTTTTCCAGAAGGATACATCAAATGTCTACTCTTTCTGAGGCAGCATGTGTACTGTGTACAGTGTGGTTGACTAAATAAATATGGTTCTTTAGCTCACTGAGTTGAGGATGGTGAAGAGGATGATCAATATACAAGTAAACCTATCAAGGAATAAATGTGAATTCATGTAATTTCTGTAACATAAAAGAGGAATGTGTTACAACCTATTACACCTGGAGGAATAGAGCGAGGCCACCATGTGGAGGACACTGCAGAATGTGAAATGCTTAGCAGAGGATCCAGTCAGAGAGAAGAACACTAAGTCAGGAGAGTTAGGCAAGAACTAATGGTGAACCAAAAGAAGGACAGTTCAATTAACAATCTGGAAATGAAGTGTATAAGACCATGATGGAAGTTGGGGACATGATCTCAGTCTCCAAGAAGGTTACACAGAGCAAGGACATTCAAGCAGTCTGAAAGTTGCAGTCTTTTAAGTCTTCTATGTCATTCTTCTTATCTCTATTCTTTGTTCTTTAATCCAAGGCACACTTGCTCATTAATCATGCTATTCTTCCCCACCAAGGCTAGACAGAGCCTTAAATTTTTTCTTAACACTTCTATTAATAACAGTGCTTCTGGCAGTCATTAGCAATCATTCCAAAAAGGCCCTCTTACCATTCTAATTTAAGGAGTTAGTATAATTTTTACCTGATGAACAAAGGATGGATATCTGTTTGAGAGAGTCAAGAGCTAAGAAACATTGAGATAATATAAATATGATACCTGGTTTATTGTAAGTGCTGAGTTTGTGGAAGCCATGATAAAGACAGTGAAAGTAAAGGAAATGATGGTGGAAACAGATGTGCTATCCTCGTAACTTATGGAGGTTGGCAATTAAGACTCCTCCTAAATGTGAGAAAAATGACCAAGTGGGAAGCCTTAAGCACATTTTCATAGTTTCAGAGTTTTCACTTGACATATCAGCTACTGCAATATCAAAATTATATGGGAACAAGCATCCTTACACTAAAGACAAGACCATCTAAGAGTGCATATGGCTACTGAATTAGCAATTTTTGTAATCCAAGCATACTTAGAAATGTTTGATGCATCTGCTCTGCTAACTTGACATTTTAGTCTATGAATTGTGAATAAAAGCTCAGCAAACCAGAGTCAACCAGTTTAAAATATTTTTTTCCCTATCTGCATTGGGCTAACCATGCACCTTAGGTGTAAAACAATAGCATGTATAATTTAGTACACGTTAAACTCAGAAATACTCTATTGCATTATTGAGATTGAAAAATCAAACAGTGAGAAATCAAAGAATTACAAAGCTTTAGTCCTCATAATGACATGTATTGGAAATGTGTTGCCTACACTATACCTTGAAAATCTATCTGAATCTAAGTTTATGTGTTAAGACCTAACCACAGGATATACTCATGCAATCAGTTGAAACTTTGCAGATTTAAGTTCTTATAAATTTTTATTACATATTGCTTTATCTTAGGATGGTCTGTATTAGACAGTTTTTTTCACTGAGTTATGGTAATAGCTAGTACTTTGAGTATGTCTTTTTTTGTCAGTACTGAGCAAGGTTTTTACATACATTATTTCTAATGCTTACAATAACCCAGCAAGGATTGCCCCAATTTCTACCTTATAGACAAAGCAACTGCAGTTTAGAGAATTTAAAGAACTTTTTCAATTTACCTAATTAAGTCAATGGCAGGGGTGGGATCCCAGTACAGTCCACTTCACTCTAGAGTTCTTATCATTTTCACTGCCCTTTGTTTGCCTGTAAATTAATTTATCATCTAGCAAATTATGTATGTATGTGGGTTAGAAAACAACAGATGACCAAGGTAAAGACCATCTATTCAAATTTTCTGTATGATTTTTATCAAAAATGGGTGTTGGACTTTGTCAATGCTTTTACTGCATCTACTGAGATGATTATGTGACTTTTTTTCTCTTTAGCTCTGTTGATATAGGGTATTACATTTATTGATTTGTGTCTGTTAAAACATCTCTGCATCTCTGAGATGAATCCTGCTTGGTAATGGTTCATGATCTTGACAATTTGCTGCATTCTATTTGTCAGTATCTTATTGAGGATTTTTGTGTCTATGTTCATTAGAAAGATTGGCCCATAGTTTTTCTCTCTCTTTCCCTCCCTCCCTCCCTCCCTCTTTATTTTAATTTTGGTTTAATCCTTCTCTGATTTTGTTATCAGGGTAACACTTGCTTCCAAGAGTGACTTTGGGAGTACTGATCCCCTTTCAATTTCATTAAAGAGTTTGAAGAATAGAGCCATAGATTTTCTCTAAATTTCTCGTATAGCTCAGCAGTGAATCCATCTGATAAAACCATCTATGACAAAATAGCAACCAACATCAGAATAAGTGGTCAAAAACTGAAAGCTTTAATTCTAAAATCAGGAATAAGATAAGGATGCCTATTATCACCACTCCTATTCAATATAGTTCTGGAAATATTAGCCAGAGGAATTAGATAGGAAAAAATAAAAGTAATAGATATACTAGAGGGAAAAAATAAATTTTCATTTTTTGAGATGATATGATATTCTACATGGAAGACCCCAAAATCTCCACAAAAGAGGTCTAGATTTAATAAGCAAATTCAGTCACATAGTTGGATACAAAGTCAACACTCAAAAATCAATACCATTTCTTATACAAATAACAAACTCGCTGAGAGAGAAATTAGGGAAATCACACCTTTCACAATAGCACTGAAAAAAATGAAATACTTAGGGATCAACCTAACAAAGAAAGTAAAGATTTTTACATTGAAAACTACAGTACACTGAAAAAGGAGAAAAATTAGAAAGATATATTTTACTCTTGGGTAGGAAGAACCAACCTACTGAAAATGGTCATACTCTCAAAATTGTTAAACAGATTTAATACAATCAAAATCGAAATACCAATAGCACATCTCACAGAATTAGAGGAAATGATCCTAAAATTTATTTGGAACTAGAAGAGACCTGGAATAGGAAAAACAATTCCAGGCAAAAAGGCAATGCAGAGGGCATCACAATCCCTGACTTGAAATAATACTACAAAGCTACTGTGATAAACATGGCATGGTAATGGCAAAAACAAAAAGAGAAACAAAATAATAACCGAAAACAGACCCAATGATCAATGGAACAGACTAGAAGATACAGAAATAACTCCAAAAACACTCAGCCACCTTATCTTCAACAAAGGGGTCAAACTCCAGAAGAAAGCCTCTTTATAAACAGTGCTGGAAAAACTGGCTTTCTGTATGCTGAGGACTAAAAATAGACCTGTATCTTTTAGAATGCACTAAATTATATTCAAAATGGATCAAAGATCTAAATATTAAAACAGAAAAACTAAATCTGCTGGAAGATAGAATAACTAGAAATCTTGAAGACATCAGTATAGGCAAAGACTTTATGAATAAAACAGCAATTGCACAGGAAATACGATAAAGAATCAACAGCTTGAATCTCACCTTATTAAAATCTTTTGAACAGCAAAAGAAGTCACTAACAGAGTAAAGACACAACCCACAAATTCATACCCTCCAAAATTTAAACACCCAATTTAAAAATAGGCATCTGAAAGAACAGACACTTCTCAGATGAAACAGTACAAACAGCAAATAAATATACGAAAAAATGGTTAATATCACTGGTCATTCAAGAGTTGCAAATTAAAACAACACTGAAATTCCATCTCACTCCAGAAAGAATGGCTGCCTTCAAGAAATCAACCAGTAGCAAACACTAGCAATGCTATAGGGAAGAAGAAATCCTTCTTCATTACTGATGGGAGTTTAGATTGGTGCAACCTCTGTGAAAAACAGCATGATAACTTCTCAAAAAACATAAAACTAGAGGTTCTATTTGAACCGGATGTTCCCTTTCTTGGTATCTTCCTGAAATAATTAAAAGCATCATACCACATTGATTTATGCACACCTATGTTTATAGCACCATAATTTGTACTAGCTAAATCTTGGAAACAGCCCAAATACCCATCAACTGATGAATGGATAAATATGTGTTATTTTATATACAATGCAGTATGAATCAGCTACAAAGAAGTATAAACTTGAGACATTTCTAGGTAAATGGATACACATTGAGGCCATAGTCTTAAGTGAAATAAATTGAACACATATATCTAATTGTTTCTCTGGTGTGAGAAACTGAGAGTGTAAATAAGGATGAAAATATATAGAAGATATTTTGAAATGGAAAGAAAATGCTCAAATGAGAAGGGAATTAAGGAGGACAGAGGAGCAAAGGAAGGAAGGGAAAAAATAAAACCAGAAAGGAAGGAAAATGGAAATGAAGCTCTTGTAAATAAGGAGGTGAAGAGGGGTTGAAGGAAGGGTAGGGGAATGGGAAAAAAAAGAATTAATATATTTCATGTACAGGTACAAATTCCCTATGATAAATGTGATCATTACAGGTAGTATATCTAAAATGTACAAATAAACTTAATTTTAAAAAATTGCAGGATCACTCTAAACACATTTGTAGAGATCTTCCTTGTAGAAAGCGAAAGAAGGATGATCTGTGTAGGACAGTTCTATCTGATACTACAAAGATCTAGGACAGTTCTCAAATACTTCATTCAGTCATGAATCTATCCAGTAGCATTCAAACCCTGTATGTGTTTGGTACTTTCTGCTGCCTATAATACATTTAGACCATTAATGATTCTGATGAATGCTAATTTTAATGCCACTCTTTATAAACAAAGTCTTCTACTATGACCTATCTTCCTTATCAACAATCAAATAATACATGAATATCTTCTTTCCTACTTTCATTTCATCATTATAGTCAGTATGATAGGCACTATTAGCAGACAAAGAGTCAAATCCATTCTCTTTTCCCTGGGGAAAAAAAAAAGAAATGAGAAAAATCACACCTCATAGATGATATACAGCAGGTAAACTATGGTTTCATCTTCCTAATTTTTCAATTGTAGCTAATATATCCCTTGATTCTTTTACTGATTTCCTTTTATATTGTGCAGCACATATATGACTGACTCATCTTAGCAGAGATTGGGCCTGTGCTCACAGAGCTAACTTCTGTTTTTATTTATTACAAAGCAAGTCCTAAGATGAATAGCTGGTAGAATAGCTGGCGGAGGTGGCCAGGAAGGCATAGACACCTAAACAGACCAGGAATGGGGACCAGCGAGTAGAATGAATGTTCTCTGCATTATTAAAAATGAACATGAGCCCTCTTTAAAGAAAAGATCTTTATAAAACTGAAAAAATTCCTTTCTCACACCTCCCTAAACTATTGTTTTGACTCTGATTTTTATCAACTCAGCATGTACTATAATATCTCACTGAATAAAACAGATTGATAGTTCTGCAGATATCACCATCCCTTTCCAAATTTTTCTCAGCTTTCTGAGCAGGCTGTGGGTGGCATGTGTAACTCTCTCACTTGCTAGCAGAGGCCTAGTGTTGAAAGACATTAACGAAGCCACTACACAAGGCATGTACCCAGAAATGCAGATGGAAAAAATCATCTTAAAATACTATAACTGGCATTTTATGAACCAGTTCAAATATGGGGAACCTAAATCACTGTGAATGACAACTAGTGCTTGCAAATCCACTACTTATTAGCACAGCATGCTCCATTTAAAAGGAAATTTTCTAACAGTAAATATAGCAGAAGGCTACAATTACAACCTTTCAATGATTGCAATCCATGGGAAAGCCATTTAGTGATAAATTAGAGGGCAAGAGAAGATTATCACCTGCTTAACGAAGCTTCTATTGATTCTATCAAGTTGTTTCCCTGGCAATATCTGGGTTATGATGAAAAAGTTGAAAAAAAAGTCATTTTTTCCAAATCTAAATATTATTAATTACAAGTGTTCATTTCAAAAGGAATGAGGCACTTTGACTGGCATAAAAAGATCTGCTTGATATCTACTAATTATACTTAGCAATAAATAATATTTACATTTGCATAATTATGCTCACATTTTAAATCTGTTCACAGATTTTGCTTTCTTATATGCTAGGATGTACATATGGAATATCGATCCTACTTCACTGTGCAGGAAACCTTGTGATGTTCCTATAAATTTGGTCCCAAACCTATGCTCCCATGGGACTTATGTGGGTCTTACTTGTATTTATCTGTTAACAAATCATTACAATTGCATGTTCAGCACCTGCATATGGAAGTGATATGCAACTATCTTGGGAGGATTTAGAGGGATGTTTTGGCAAAATGACCAGTTAGTTTTGAAACACTGCAAAGTGCATGGGACAGGCAGGGAGGTGAAGCAATAGGACTGACGAGGATGTGAGGATATGTTAAGTTTAAAATACATATCTTAACAGAATGAGACTAAGGAACAAAACAAATAAAAGAAATACAACTGAAATAAGTAAAATGTAGTCTGAGGTTAGATTTTCTAAATTTGCTTGTGTGACATATGGTTGTATGTTTGACCTAGTGATGCTTGCACATTTAGATATTTATTTTAAGGGTGTGAGTAGAAGAAATCTATCTACAGTGACATTAACCACATTTTATTTGTAAATGTAAAAACTTGTAAACAAATGTATAATAATAGGGAATTATTTTAAAAGTGATTGTTAAATAGTGATGATTAATGTAATTATTATGCACTTCAAACATGTACTAATCAAAAATAAAAATTAGAAAAAGTAAACATAAGAAATAAAAAATAAAAATCAATATTGGGCAACTTGTGAGTTTATCTAATAAATATTAGATCATATAGGAATTCTTTATGTTATAATATTAGGTGAAAACATAATAAAAATAAATTATATAATATCTTAACATTATTAGACTGTGTATACAACATGAATCAATATAAATGTATTTAAGTATGAACATATATGTGTATAAACTGAAGTAAATTAAACATAGAAAACTATTTTCTCAAAAGCATAGGTATATTTACTTTTTCTGTATACTTTTCTGTATTTTCCAGCTTTCCTACAATAAGATGTTTAACTTATTATACATTTTCTGAACAACCCTTTCTTTTTATTGTGTACCTTTAAGGTGTAGAAACTGAAGTTGGAAAAATTCTGTTTTTGAACTTGTTTTTATAATACGAGGGTTAACTGTTCACTTAACATAACGCAAGTGAAAACTGCAAGCTATTTTTGAAAGCCTAACAATGATCAAAGGCTAAACTTTAATTCTGAAATGTCTACTTTGGCCCAACAAATTCTACATTCTGTTTATAATTCTGTCATCAAGGATCTGGGTGAACAAGTTGTACAAGGATATTCCATACAGCTTTAGTTGTGATAGGAAAAGTATAGAATCAATATTTCAGTCTATCAAAAGAGGATTTATGAAATAAATTCTAATATAACTGTTGCATAAAATTCTAATGCTGTTAAAATGATATTTAGGGAACACAAACTCACCTTCAGAAATAATTCTTATGGCCTGTTTATAAGTAATATAAATAGTATAGAATAACCACTTATTCAAAGCAGAAAAGTACTCCTGCCCATGTAAAAAGAACCCTACCATTCAGCTCTGCCATATCCACATGGGGCTATGAACTTGGACTCATTATCACCAGATTTTCACATTTCAAGAGAAGCTGCAAAACTACATTCAATTCCCAGTACCTGTCACATCTAAAAATCTGTCTTTTAAAATATTGTTCATGTCTGGGTTGAAATAAAATGTCTGTAGGCTGCATTTTATCCATCATGAATTTGTAAATGTTAATGTAGAAAGAAATTTATATCCAAGTAATAGTGGCCAACACATATAAATAAATATTGAAACACAGCTTTAAAACATGACATTAAAGTTATGTGTATATGCATGCCTGTGGTTTTGTGATATTCATAGAAATGAAAACACATACTATACAGAAAGAAAGAAGAGAGATAAATGGATCTGCGATGATATGAAAGAGATTTTCTCTCAGTAATTGCCTATTATGAATGTTGCTGTGCTCTTTTAATGATATTTAATACTGCTTATTTTTTATAAGAAACATAGATTTCATGTTGTAAGAATCACATTTAGTTGAAGTATGAATTGTATATGTATGTGTGCTTGTGCATGTGTGTGTTATCTCATTCTGTCTCAGATGGACCACAACAGGAATATTAAGAGAAAGTCTGTGCAGCTCATTTTGAAGAGAACCTTAGAAAACAAAATCCAGTACAGACATTGGTAAACAAGCTAGTGAAAGGACTAAACATAATTTCACACTACTTACAGGAAAAAGTGTTGAAGAAAAGTGCTTAAGTGTATGATAATGGCCTATAACTGTTAGAAGTGTCAAAAATGTATATGTGACCCTGGACTATTGTCCCTGTAGTTCCACAATGTCAAAGTGAGACCAGTGATGAAATGCTTCAGGAAGACAGACACAAGGAAGCATCTCACAGTCACTATGACTATTTATATATACTTCAAGTTAAATCATCCAATAGAGCATTCAGGTCATCAGGAGCAAAATGAGACATAATGAAAACTATATGGTTTTATAGAGTAAATTCTTACATTCAGTGAGGTGATAGAAGAAATGAGTCCATGTTTTAAAAATCAAGATCTTGATTTCCTTTAATATCTAATTGAGAATGGGGCTGAGTTTGAGGTTTGATTGATTTATTAATAAATTGATTGATTCAATAAAGCCTTACTGAGAGACTATGCTACATCTGTGGGATCCAGTGTAACTGAATACCATCAGAAACAAGTCTCCTGAATGGAAATTAAAATTCATGGGACACATACCATTAAATGTGTATACAGAGCATAGCATGAAATGCATCCTGAAAAAGGAAATACTGAGATGGTTATAGGCATAGGGCTTGCCCCAAAAGTAAGTCCCCTGTATATAGGTTACATTGCATCTTTCTTTCTCACTCCATCTACCCTACTCATGCTTCTATTTCTCTTTTCAGAGAGAGTCATTTACAGGACAGCAGAGAAAAATCTCAGGTATTGATTTCTCATGGAACTCAAGATCCTATATTATGAATCAAGGGTCAGGAGCCAGTGAGCTCTGAAAATGTGGGCTCTGAAACGTCTCAGGGGTTCTTCAGAAATTTTTAATAGTTTTTCTCCCTTTGATCTTTAATGGTCTTGGCTTTCAGACTTTCAAATCACAGGACTACAATGCCTTCCACTGAGAAATGTGTTGAAGATGTGGTTTTAATAAATTCAGTCTTTTAAATTTATGTCTTGTAGCCTCCTGAAGTTTTGTTTTTCTTCCATATATATGATTGGCCATGATTTAAAGAGCAAAATTTCCACATTGTACCCATCCTTACAGAGTTCCTTGTAAGAAGTGGAGTTACTGTTCCAGAGTACACATATTTGCAATTCTTTGGCCAATGCACCTTATCATATAAGGTGCTTCTCAATCTTCATTACATATTGAAACACTTGCAAGCCTTAAAATATAACAATGCCTGGGTCAAGCTCCAGAGAAAATCATATTTAATTGGTGCAAGTTCCAGCCTGAGCTTCACGATGTAAAAATTCCCCAAGAGATTCCAATGTGTAGCCAAATTTAACAACCACCTACATCATGATTCTCACTCTGCTGAAAAGTCAGAATGTTTCTCATTTTATCTCAGTTTTTCATGATCTTGGAGATACTTGTCAGTCTTTTTGAGGTGCTTTCAGAAAGTCCCCATAGCATCCCATGTTGTCAATACATTTTGAAAGAGAACAATGCAAACTTTCAAAATTGATGAAAGTCAATTCAATTATATTTCCCTAATCTAGTAGAAATTCTTTTATGTTTACCATATTAACTATGTTGTGTGGTAGGCATAATTAACCTTATTTTATAGTAAAGGAAGATCGATTCAGAGAAAATAAGTGAAGCACACATTGTCATGGAGCTAGAAAATATTAATTTTTAAATTGGAAAAAGTTTACATCTTCTTACCCCAGATAAATAAGTCTCAAGTGTCATTCTTTTGTTCATATCACTGACACTGGAACAAAAGATTCCTCCCTTCAAGTTCTACTACAACGCTTTAATAGCAAAAATAGCATAGTACCAAACAAAAATACACACGTAGACCAATGGAATAGTATTGAGGACATGGAAACGGTTGCATGCCCCTTCTGTCAGCTGAATTTTGATAAAGGGGCAGAAACACACACCGGAGAAAAGAGAGCATCTTTAAGAAACAGTGCTGAGAAAACTGGTTATCCACATGCATGTGAAAGAAATTAGGCCCATAACCCTTAGCCTGTACTAAAATCATATCTAAATGGATCAAATGCTTGAATATAAAAACAAAAAAGCTCTGAAACTGCTGCAAAATAGCAGAGGGGAAACATTCAAATCCATGAGTACAGGCAAGGACTTCCTGAGCAGAACTCCTGTAACACAAGAAATAATATTAAGAATCCACAAATGGGACTACATAAAATTCAAAAGCTTCTGCATGGCAAAGGAAACCATCAACAGAGTGAAGAGATAACCTAAGGAATGAGAAAAACTTTGTGCCAGATACTCTACTATTAAAGAACTACTATCTAGAAGATATAAAGGACCATAAAAAGAAAAAGTTAACACCCCCTAAAATCAACAACTCATTAACTATGAGCAACTAAACTCAATAAACACTTTGTAAAATAAGTACATATGTCAAATAATTACATGAAAAAATGTTCATCATATTTGGCAATAAGGAAAATGTAAATGAAAACAAGTGACATCCCACCTTACTTCACTGAGAACGAGTGCCATCAAAACAAAACAAAACAACCCAGAGAAACAAAAACAAGAACAAACAAACAAAAAACCAAAACACATGGGGGAAAAGAAATACTGAAATACTGGAATCCTACATTGTTGGTGAGAAGGTAAACTAGTACTACAAATTCTAGTGCTAAATCTACACTATTGATTTCCTTGTGGAAATCGTTGCAGAGACTCTTCATGAAACATCAAGTTAAAACATCATTTGACCCTGTTACACCTCTCCTGAGCACATTCTCAAGACTTAAATAAATCGTACTACAGAGATGTATATATGGCAATGTTTTCAGCAGATCAATTCAAAATAGCTAGACTATGCTAACAGCCTAGATGTCCACCTGTGGATGAATTGATAAAGAAAATGTAGTATATATACACAATGTGATATTTCTCCTCCATAGAGGGAGGATGAATTCGAGTTATGTGTAGGAATGGATAGATCTTGAGATGATAATGTTAAATAAAATAAGTCAGATACAGAAATAACACTTCATATCTTTTACATGAGAAACTCAATGATAAATAAAGAGTAAAATAAAGGTACACTTCTGGAGTAGAAAAAGGGTATCTGGAGAAGGGAAGGGGAGATAGTGAAGAAGGGGATAAACTATGAATAAGAGGAAAAGTATGAATATATATATATATATATATATATATATATATATTCCCAAAATTGTAACTTTCATGTATTGCAAATGCTTACCAACAAAAAAAGAAGTCCATGAATAAAGATGCGGTAGGCCTGTGGGTAGAAAGAAAACTAAAATACTTCACACAAAAGACATGATGTGCTCAACCATTCGCGAGGCTTAGTCAGCTGTATTTACAGTCCCAAAAATGGGATGAAACATCATGACAAAAGGAAGTTTTATGAACCCAAGAAAAAACACATCAAATGAAATAAATAATTCATGGATAGAGCAAAGATCACAGAGTTGGCTCTGATAACAAAGTATCTAAAATAAGTGTTGATGTGTTTCTCGAACTCTCCCATCCACCAGTCCAGGTGCAGTGGAAAAAAATAAAACTATTACAGATCCAGTAAAAGTTAAACAAACAATAAAAACTAACAGTGGATATGAATTCTAAATTGGTGATTCTTTGAACAATCCTCAAAACATTTCATTTGCTATGTTAATCTAATCTGAAACCCATTTTGGAAATAAAAGAACACTTTTTCTTTAGCAAGAGTTTATGCATAAATCAGTTTCAGATGCTTCCAGAAAGAAAGTGCTAAAAATTATCAAAAACTATTAACCATGGTCAGTCTCACACTTTACAGGTGCAAAAGGCTAAAAGTCAATATCATTCCTGTCTGTGGCCAAGACAAGATTAGAATGCAGGTCTCTTATTTCATGTTCACTTTTTTCACCACTATTTGAAATCAGAACATTCATTAGACAATCAAAAATACGGCAACAGTACCTTTATCATCTTTGAACAGAACATTACATAACTAACCATCATAATCTAAGCTTCTTTATAGGGTAATTAGTATGTGAAAAGCTCTACTTCAATATTGACTTAAGTTTTTCAGTACATTAGCTTTCTCCTGGTCTTGCCATGAAGCTGTGTCCTACATGCAGGTCAAAGTACCTAAAATTTGTAATTTTATGAATCCACCACATGCAACAGTCAATCCAATAATAATCACTGTTTATAGCAAGAAAAGGACTTTATGAAGTACTAAAGGAAATAATGTATTTATTGTCTTCAGGAAAACCAGATATATATTTGATTTAGAACCTAAAATCAAAAGTATATACAAACCTTAAAGACATAAAATGTTTTTTTCTATGGAATGTTATACTTGCAGAATTCTTGGCTATTTTAATGTGAAACACAACATCAATAACTCAGGGTAACTAATAGGGAGAAGTCCTCATTTAAAAGACAGAAACAACCTTCTTAGGTAATAGAAATATAAGAGATTTTCAAGCTATTTATGGATATTTCTATCCTGAACAGTATCAGTTTCTTAGATTTCATGATACAAAGTGAATTGGCAGGAGAGGAAGTACCAGGAGTAAAATTCAGAGCATATTTTAGGTGATGTGGACATGACATTTGGCTTCTCTTCCCTTTGCACATCTATAAAACAGTGAATAAAACAAAGTAGAGTTATATCTTGCTTTTACATGTTTCAAAAGTAATTAATGCCTTGGGGATTCAACTCCACTGCCCTCCATTTTGAGCTGCTAGAAGAATTGCTAATTCTATTGATCAATGATCACAATAAGCAGGGAATTGAGTTACTACATTGTAAAGTGACAAATGTGTCACACATCTGCCTTGGCATCTCAAACTGTGATACAGTAAATAAGACATCATATGAGATTAGGTTTTTCTTCCTGTAATCCATATGTATGTGATTTGCAGAACAGAGAGAGAGAGAGGAGGAAAAGAAGAGGACAAGAGGAGAAGAGGAGAAGAGAAGAGGAGAAGAGGAGAAGAGGAGAAGAGGAGAAGAGGAGAAGAGGAGAAGA
>RJWT010007840.1:0-27055 GCA_004365215.1 Cuniculus paca | reverse complement strand
GTGGAAAAGAGATGCACTCTGAGACCATGATGTTAAGTGAAATATATCAGACACTCAAGCTTAAATAGTACATGATTTCTCTTATATGAGAAACCCAAAATATAAGTGAAGAACAAAATAAAAGACAGATAACAGGAAGTACGAAGATAGTCCTTTCTCAAATGTTAAAGGAATCAAAGAATTGAGAGAGGAAGACAGGGGAGAGAAAAGGGAGGAAAAAAGGAGTTAAATGTATTACAAGCATGTGCCAATTACACATAAGTAATGTAAGCATTGGGTACTTCAAACTTGCTTTAATAAAAATAAAGATATAAAAATAAACAATTAGCACTGTCAATTAAACATAGGCAATGAAAATATACATAATCAGCAGTACAGATGTTCCATAAATTTGTGCATGTATGCATGTAGAGTTCACAATTTTTCTGTTGCTTCATAAAGAATTACTTGTATATTTGACAGCTTAAAACAAAACAATTGCCAGTTTCCATGAGTCTGGATATGTTATCTGGATTTTGTGATCAGATTTCACCAGGCTGA
The DNA here is from genome assembly GCA_004365215.1 of Cuniculus paca. Lineage (NCBI taxonomy): Eukaryota > Metazoa > Chordata > Mammalia > Rodentia > Cuniculidae > Cuniculus > Cuniculus paca. Next base: position 26,515 of record RJWT010007840.1, on the reverse strand, counting down.
AATCTAGGTGTTTCTTTATTCGGGCTGCTATTTTTGTCTTAATTTAGGCATCTTCTTCTGAGATCACAAGTTGTTGGCAGAATTCATTTCCTTGCTGCATGACTGAAATCCAGAATTTCCTGCGGCTTAAAACTGTCAATGTTAAAATTGTGTCATACTCTGGAAAACTGAGATCATTTATCATCCTTGTTTTTTTCTCCATTCAACAGGAAGTATTGATCATTGGCCTCATTTCGTGTCTTTCGAAACCAGCAGGGCTTTCCAAATCCATCCTTTCTCAGGCTTATCTTTTGTATTTGTATTGATTGTACAGGTAGTGCAGTAAGTTGCAGGCTCATCAGTGACAACTGCAGAGCAGACTGGCCCTCATCATCCACTCATCTAGAGAGCCATGTAAGTGAAGCTCATAGACACCAATCATTTTAACTTTGTATATTATCAATACAACAAGATTACCTATTGTTTGTCAAAAGGAATGTGAGAAATGTTCTAGTAGTGCTGATGTATTTTCCTTCTTTCTTCCTTGAACTAATTTTGACCCATTTGATCCAGTTTGAAATGTAATTTAGTACATTCATGTGACAGCAAAAAGCTATACAATTTCTCCTTTAATGATAGCTTTTTTTATATTATGAAAAACTTCACTAAGGAAAACACCTTTATAAATATAACTTCATTTTCTTTACGATTTGTTTATAATTAGTCAGATGCCACTGATGCAGAAACTGCAAACACTGGGGAAAATGAAAAAGGAATTGGATTGGATGAGGAAAATTAAGATAAATTACTGCGTCCACTATCACTTAATTTTCAGACTGAACTGATAAATGAATTTCCCTCTCCAATTTCTCACGTATAAAAATACTTGGAAGAAAAACAATTAATAAATTCTAGAGCTAAAATCAAGAAAGATAAATCTTCAGTGAATGACAAAGAAGAAACTAAAATCAGAATTGCAAGAAAACCTACGTGCTTATGGTATATGGAAGTAACTTCCAAACTGTTAGATGTCAAATGTTTGTGTCTCCTTCTACTGAAGAATGGACTCCAGGACAAAGAACATTAGCAGAAGGAAAGGTTTCTTAAGAGAAAGCTCCTGGGAGACAGGAGGGGTCCTAAAAGTGGGTTACTGCTTAGACTCTTTGTCTAGTGGTTTTTACTTAGCTAATTTTGGTCTAATTAAAAAGCAAGGTATGTAGCAAGGGTGCATAACACTGAGAGGAACAAAGCCATTTCTGCAAAGGGTAGTAGTGAAAGTCAGTGTTCTGGTGGTTTATCTATGTATTCATCTTGCTGTTTCTATGTTTGTTATATTGTTTAGGTAGAGTGGGCCAGACAGCCTCAGTTAAAATACACTTCTGGACTGTCGTCTCTGGGGAGATTTGCAGGCCTAGCCATGGTGTCTCCATTTTTGACTCCTAATTTCTAACAACTAGTCCTCAACCACAGGCATGCTTTGCCTCATCTTTCTTTTAACTCTGCCTTGGGTTCAGTCAGTTTTTAATTGTCTGTGAATCTCTACCTGGAATATTTGAACAAGATTTGCTGTCTATCTGCAAAACTTGAATGAGATTTAATCCATAATGACTCAATGAAGGACTCAATGCTATACAGAAATTTTTTTTAACTCTTTGGTCTTTTATCTACTTATTACTTTAAATATTAATGATGATTCCAAAGAGCTGTGTTTATCTTTTTATTAGAAAGAGAGAGTGGTATTTACTTTCTTAGACATTAAATGAGAAATTAAAATTTATTTGTAAAATCATTGAACTAGAAGTAATATATTTGCAATGTGTTAATAATTAATTTTTATGAATGGATGTATTTTGTAAAGAACACAATTACTTAAATAGTTGTTTTTGCTTTATAGAATATTAACTCTTTATTGTCTAGATTAATGCCAGTTAGTCAGATTCCCATACCTGATTTTGTTTCTATCCATTTGGTACCACTGTGACATAGCTGTATTTTGTATAGAACTGAGTTCCTTATCTCCAGAAATTGAAGAATAAATTTGAGGACAAAGTGAAGAATTTAGGAGACTGTTTACTGGAAAAATAATAAGAAAAAGCTCTTGGTGGATCCCCACCAAGAGGGGAAGAAATTCAACAGGCTTTCTTTGTCTTGGCCTTGTAAAGATAGGCAGAGTACAGAATTTATTTAAAAGGAAATGAGTTCAGAAGGGTTAAAAATATTGCAATTCTAATATTTTCTTGAGTCTATTGAGGATGTAGACAAGAATTGGTAACTAACTTAGATATCTTCTTCGTAGGAAGAAAGGTTCTTATCTTTCTTTTTATTGTAGTTTTGAACTTTGTGTTTACCTCTGCTTCTCTAAGCTTGGCTTAGTGGCTTGAATTAGTTCTTAACCTGGGTGGGATATTTTATTTTTCTTTATCTGATCCTATCATGAGGCCTCCATGACTGCCTATTGATAATGATTAAATTAAACTAGTACATCACATGCCATAATAAAACTTGCTAGACACTCATTAGAAAACCAATGAATGTAAATTCAAACTTGCCAGTTCATGTAAATGGTCTCGGGACACCTAGAAATCTTCAAACCACACTTTGACAACACATCCTGCAACACTGTAGTGAGGGGGAATTCTGACACCTGTGAGCAAATATTACAGCTAAAATAAGTGTAAAGTCACAAAACACAGAACGACAAGTAAAAAATACGTGCTGAACTTCACATAAAAGTGTATAAGAAATCAGTGGCCCATGTAGGGTGTTTAATAGAATAACAGTCTCTCAGAATTTATAAATGAGTACTGCATGCTTGGGATAAGGTCATAATTAATGTTAATGTGGTGCTCAGGAACACAAATTGATAAATTAACTTCAAAGTGGGTTTATAATTAGGGAAGCTTCTATGTTCTCAACGGTGACAAACTTAAATTTGCATTAAAATGATAGTCCCACAGCTCATGACATATCCTATTACCCTAGAATATAACCCCCATGAGAAGGACATAAAGTTTTGAAAACAATTCACTAGAGAAAACCAGCCACCATGAAGATGATTCAGTATACACTGAGAGACACACCAACATGATCACACTCACACACAGGAGATGACTGGATGTTACAGTCCATAAATATCAAATTTAATTAGTATTTAAGTATATTAAGTATGTAAATCTTAAGTACACTAAAAAAGATAAAAACCAAAAAAAAAAATCTCAAATGTTCTAAAGAAATAGCCATTAATTGTATTAAAATATTATTAATGAAATCAAAACACATACTCACACTTCCATTAAATACTTCAGACAACATACTATATAGAATTATAGACATAATTGTAAGTTGACTTAATTATAAGTCTGAAGAAACTGCTTACCATATAGCACAGAGAGAAAACAACAGTGAGATAGAAGTACAAGATGATACCACATATATTGATCAAAAATTCAAAAAGAAGAAAATTGGGGGAGAATAGCACTATATTCCAGGATTAAGGAAGGACATTATTTATCAAATTAAATAAGGTTAGTCCTATGGGGATAATAAAATTATACCTTCAGTGTTCGCCAAGATACGTCAAAGTTAACATGCAAGGAAAGAAGCTGGAAATGGAAGGAGCACACCCAAAATCCCAGCTATTCCGGAGGCTCAGTCATGAGGAGCTCGAGCTTTAGGACGTCCTAGGAAATGTAGAGATCTTTCCTCAAAATAAAAAACGATAACTGTAGAAGACACAGTCAAGTCGACTATTTGTCCATCATCACAAATCAAAGAAAGAAACTGATTGAAGGGTGAAAAGACAGGACCGTTCCATGCAAATATTCTTCTCCTCAATAATAAATGGTGTCAAAAGACAGAATAATCAATGCAGAAAGAATAGCTAATCTAAAATTTTATTCCAACATGCTGTTATGAAAGACATACTGAGATACTTCACAGTTATAATTTTTCAAATAATTATTGACATATGTACATTTCTTAAAAAGCTCTTACCACAGAAAAAAGATTGGAATTCAAGCAATTTTTGATAATAAAGATATTTGAATAGATAATACCCTCTGCTCAAAAACCACCCAAACTTCATATTTAAAAGAAACTTCTGCTACTAGCTATGTAGTCACTTTATAACAATGAATAATATTACCAAATAATTTCAATAAATAGGTGCTATAATTTGATAACAATAAAATATATGTAGGAATAGATGTACCTAAAATATATGAGTTTTATGGGTAAACATCTAAAGTATTAGCAGAACACAAAATACATAGTAAAATATTTATATAATATATATGAATGAGAAGATATCAATTATTTCTAATTTAATCCTTGATCAGTAAAATTAATATTAGAAAAGTGAAATATATCATTTCAAACAGTAAAAATTTAGCTCAAACAATATAATACTTTCATAAACCACTGGATATCTTTGAGGACTGGAAAGTATAATTTGCTCAGAGAAAAATTTGGTAATTTAAAAAATTAAATAAAATGCAGGATCATATATAGAGAGAAGTAAGTGTAGGGAATTAATATTTTAGCATTTTTAAGCCTACAAAAGGAAACAAATCTCAACCAAAGACTTTGTTTACTAAGAAAGTTATTTCAAGATATATAGTATAATATAGCACATAGTTGCTATAGTACGGACCCAACATTTCTCATATATGAATTAGATTATTATGTATGGCATAGATTTTCATAACACAATAAGTGAAAACTACACTTTTGAAATCTTTCATCATTTTAAGAAAAAATTGAAATAATGACACTTTTTTGTGTACCAATGATAAGTAAGATCTGGTCCTACATTTCAATATTTTAATTGATTATAAGATGGAGACTTTCCAAACTAGCAATTATAAGACAAGGATTCAAGCATAGAGACAAAGCATTATCATATTTTCTCTCACTGAACATTAAAAATAATCTTAATATACCTGGAAAGCTGTTTGAGAAAATCTGAGTTTAACTTTATTTTATATTTTGGGAATTTGTTGGGAAAAATAAATACATTGAAATGAATGTCAGACAGTTCAATTTTTCATAAAATTAAATAAATTAATAAATTAAATAAATAGTTTACTCTCCATGATTCTTCAAACCCTGACTTCAAACTTTTGGTCTTGCTGGGTTCACCTGTCCTGAGCTATAACATCATAATATTCACCTAACCTTAATCAAGGTTCGTATTGAAAGACTTGCCCTAAACTGGACTCCAAATCATATCAAAATACTGCTTTTCTTTTCCTTCTGAGATTATACTTAAAACTTGTCAAGTTATTTTTTTTCTTTTTCTATGGTAAGAATAAACACAACCTCAACTCATTATCAGCTTACCTCGGTGTTACGGTTTGTGCATACATGGCCCCCCCAAGCCTCATGTAGTCATGGAAGCAGCTGAATTTGACGTTTATGATTGATTCGTTGGGTAGAACTGAGATTGGCGGTGTGAGTTCTGCACCCGCCCAGGGGTGGAGCCGACACACAATGTAAGATCAGGATTGGGGCGTGTTTTCCTCTTGGCGCGGAACTCTCTTTTGTCCTCCATTAGGACAGATGTTTAGGTTAAATGGTTTATTTTTAAGGTTTGATTACTAAGAATAACAGTATTTCACAATATTTTACAGGAAAATGACACATTAAATTTTTTTTAATAAAAAGTAAGTTCAGTGACTAAGAGCAATGGTGAAAAAATATTGAGAGCTAACTTCATACTTTGTGCAGATAATCATATGACAGATAACTTGCACAATCTACTATACTTATTCCGAAACTCTACCTACTGTTTTCATTTTATTTTCAAATAAATTGATAGGTAGAGTAGTAAATCAAACAATATGAAAATAATGATGAGGTTAGGAATCCATCTGAAATTGTTCCCCAATGTATCAACCTGCCTCTTTAAAAGGAATAAAGTAAATAAAATAAAAATACACAAAACTAAAAATCTTAAGTGATGCCCCAGGAAACAGTAATGTCCAATATTAAAATAGAATATTGCTTTATAGCCAGGAAGAATAATAAAAATTCAAACTATCACATATAAAAAATTATTTTAAGCACTTTCCATTGGTGCATTAACTCATATATTCCTGTAAATATCAAATGTACTGGATGGAGTATTTTGTGACTATTTCATACACATGCACACAGTGAGTTACAGTCAGGTGTAATATCATGATGTAAGAGTCAAGTTGCTAAGAAGGCAATGCTTCAATGAGAAATTTAATTTTAGATGACTATGGAAAACTTACCTAGAGTTTAGACAAACAAAGATTTGAATGGAGTCAAAATTTTAGTTAGCAGACTAATTTGAAAAGATAAATTAGATGGGACAATAAATTAAGCTGATTTAGCTGATTAAGAAAGGTCACAAATATATTTCTTTAATGATAGAGATCACCATGATTAAAAAATACCTTGAAATAAAACATGATTATTCTAGTTATCTCTATAGTATGATGACTACTCCTTTTGGATATACACCAAGAACAAAAGCCATTTCAGGTTAAAAAGTGCGCCTATTTCTAATAGTTAAAAACACTATTTGAGATAAATAGCATCATAATTCCCTGTATTAAGTAACATAGTTTCTGTGTTAGTTGACTTTTATGCATTCTTTTAAAGATCTGTTTTAAAGATTTTTTTTTTTGAGACAAGATCTCACTATGCAGTTAAGGATAACCTTGAACTCACAGCAATCCTCATGCCTCAGTCTCTTGAGTGCTGAGATTACAGGTGTGTATGATCACATAATGCAATATTTGATATTTCTTTCTTTTGTTTCTCTTTTTTTGAGATATAGTCTTGCTATGCAGTTCAGGCTGGCCTTGGACTCACTTTGTAGCCTTGGCTGGTCTCAAACTTGTAGTGATCCTCCTGCCTCAGCCTCCCAAGTGCTGGGATTACAGGAATGCACCACCACACCCAGCCGGCAAGATTTGATATTTCAAAGTCAGTGATTTGGGGATTAATAAAGTGCACTAAAAGGCAATTATACAGTTTTTACCTTTTAAAATGTGTATCATGGTATTGACTGCATTATTCATACATGCTAATTTCCTTATTTCATCATGTGTCTATGCAATATGTTAAAGACATTTTTTTTTACTCTTATCAGTGTTAAGGAACTCAAGTCCATGGGGGAAAAGTCAAATTAATTGTTGTTGGTTATAGTTGTCTTTCCCTTTTAGGACATGATAATACTTCAACTGTTATAGAAAGAGGGGAATACAAATTATTAATTATTTAGAAAGGACATATTAGAAATATATTAAATATACCATAATTGATGTAAAAACATCAACAAACTAAGGATTATATGACAGAGGAAAGCAAAACATGAAAATTGTAAAAATATTTCCAATATAAGTAGATAAGGCAATATTCATTAATTTATGACTGAGATCCACACACTAATAAAATCTGGTCAAACAAAAAATACTATTTGAAAAATCTACACTTTTGAGAAATGTCATGTCATGTCATTTATTTAGTTTGTTCAGATTATGATCCGTATGATGGGAGTGTCTCTTTTCTTTTAAATAAGTCTATGCTTTTCTATTAAGAAGTTCTACAGTTTCTGAAACAAAGAAATAAACTTGAAAAATTTCATGGAACCTAAAGAGGATTTTGACCGTCCAACTTATGGTAATGGGATTCCTGCCATTTGTAAGAGAGAAGGTACAAGAAGTATCTTGACAATGCCAAAGGACTTCCTAAGAAGTTATGACTTGAGTTATCATTTGAAAATTCATGTATGATACTCTTGGCCTTTTGGAAGAGTTCCAATAATTCCTTAATAGTATCTCATTTCCTGTAACATTTTTCCTGTACACAGCATATTTGAAGCGCTATACTGAATGGGGTAGATGACATTTGGGTAAGAAAAAAGTGTGAAAGATCATGAAAAGAATATTTTCATTTTCATGAAGATATTGAACATTTGAAATGGATTTTATCTTTCTTAGCTAAATACTGATTTTTATTTCAACACTCAGGATTGAACCCAGAATCTTTGTACTGAGCTGTATTGAAAGATATTCTTTTAGTTTTTATTTTTCTTGAGATGAGATCTCATTAAGTCACTAAGTTGTTAATAAAGTTGAGCTCAAGTTTGCAATTCTCCTGCCTCACCCTCCCAGAGTGCTGGGCTTACAGGCATGCATCAACACATCCAGCTGGGAATCATGTATCTCTGCAAGGTCTGGTTTGCAATGTCTGTGGAAATACACTCAGAAGTGGGAATACTGATTCAAATACTGGCTCTACATTTAATTATTTGTGAAACTTACATACTCTTTCCTATTGTAGCTAGAATATTTACTATACCCACCAAAAATTTACAGGGGCTACAATTTCTGTAACTCATCAACATTTATTATTTTATTTTAGTAGCCATTCTAAGTATGTGGAAATATTGTATCTCAGTATGTCTTGGATTTGCATTTCCCTAGCAACTATATACAACTATAATTATAAATATAACTCTCTCTCTTGAATATATATATATATATATATATATATATATATATATATATACATACGTGTGTGTTTGTGTGTGAAAATGTATTTTTCAAATACATATTAGTCATTTAAATATCTTCTTAGGAGAAATATCTGTTTAAAATCTTTGCTTATGTTAAAATCAGGCTATTTTTTTTCTTGTTATTGGATTGTTTATATACTTTATATATTTCAGAGATTAAAATCTTTTCAGATGTGTGTATTTCAAACAAGTCTTCCACGCCATAGGTTATCTACTTACACAATTGTTCTCTTTGTTTTTCAGAAGCTTTTTAATTTTCTGTAATCCCCTTTGTCTATGATTGCCTCTGATTTTGGATTAATATTGAGAAAATATTGTTGCCTAAATTAGAGCCATGGAGTTTTTCACTTTTTTTCTAGCAGTTTTACACATAAATATTTAAATATTTTCTTTGATTTTGTTCGTATCTTAATAAGATAATGGTGCAACCTTATTTTTCTGCATGTTAACTAGTTTTCGTGGTACCATTTGTTAATGAGAATATCATTGCCCATGTAAAGCATAAAAAAAGAAAAGAAATACATATAATAATCCTAAACAAAGATAGTGAATGATTTGTACACTGCAAAGTGTGCCACAATGATGGCAAAAATTGAAAGAGTGTAGCAGAAAGACATTCTATATTCATGGATTACTAAACTTACTACATTTTACTATCAGCAAAAGCCCAGTGACTGTTTTTAGAAATAGAAAAACACTTATAAAATTTATGCATAACCACAAAAGACCCTGAATATCCAAAATGTACTTGATAAATAAAGCTGAAACAGTTACATTTCCTGATTACAAAATATGCTACAAAGCTGTAGTAACCAAAAGGTATGATATTTACACATGAGCCAATAGAATAATTCAGAGTCTATACATAAATCCAGATTATATGGTCATCTGATATTTGACAAGAATGTATTTTATTTTCTTCTTATCCAAGTTTCTGTACTAGTTTATTTATGTAGCTGTGGCCTAATGTATTCAATGCACTTGCATAATCCTGTTTACTCTGACATTTAATTTTTCTTCATAACTTCTGACGAATCATCTAGCTATAAATTCACATATTATTCACATCTACCTCTATCATCCTGTCAGTTTGATAATAATAAAGTTCAAATGTAATGCTAGTTTCTTTGGTTTCTAGCACAAAATCACCTCAAATTGCAAATATAATGAATGCTAGTCTTTTATCTATATAAGCCAGGCTATATTTTATCTGACACCTGTGTGTCTATCAATCTTGTCACCTACTAGCTTCTTCCATTTTCCAATTTAATTTTGGTATTTTAGATTGTTATTTCATAATATCATGACCATCCATTTTCTTGAAAATGACAGAATTTTGTTCTTTTTTATAACTGAATAAAATTCCATACCTAGCTATTGTCAATTGTATTGAAATAAAAAATGGTTATTCTAGAATCTCTATAACATGATGATTTTAATCCTTTTGGGTATACACCAAAAAGTAGTAAAATTTGATCAAATGACCATTCTGTTTTTAGATTTCCCAACACACTTCATGCTAATTTCCATAGTGTATCTAATAGTTTATATTCCCACCAACTGTGCATGGGTTTTTGTCCTTGCATTCCTTACAAGCACTTATTATAGTTTGTATTCTTGAGAGCAGTCTTCCTGACTGAGGTGAGATGGAACCACTATGTGACTTGATTTGTATCTCTCTGATGGCTAAAGATGTTGAACATTTCTCTTGTAATTACTGAGCATTTGTTACTCTTCTTTGGAAAAATAATACGTTCAGTTATTTTATTCATTTGTTGATTGGGTTGTCTTTATTAATCTTTTCAGCTGAATTTTTCAAATTCTAACTATATATTCTATATATTGTTCTTTTATTGCAGGAGGAGCTGGCAAAGATTTTCTCCAGTTTTTTACTCCTTTCTTCACTCTATTAATAGTTTCTTTAGCTATGAATTTTTTTTAGTTTGATGCAATCCAGTTTGTTAATTCTTCCTATTATGTTCTGAGCAATTAGAGTTCTATTCTAGAAGTTGTTGTCTGCGACTATTCCTTGAGAATTGCTCTTCTCTCAGTTTTCTAGCAGCACCTTTATATAGAAAGTTAACGAACCTGTACTTTTGATTATCTAAATTATAATATCCATAGGTATACAATTAAAAACTACTAACTTGTTTTATAGCATTAACAGATTGTTAATATGCTATATGTTTAATATAATACAAACTAGAAACAATGACTCATCACATGACATTTAGGTGAGAAAATATTAAAGCCATTTGCTATTTTTAAATAGAATCAGATTGTTCTTTAGCATTCTCACTATAAACTTCACTAGTATGTTTTAGTATCAGTCCACAGGCACTACCAAATCCTATCAAATCTGAGCTAAGATTCATATGAGGATAGGAAGATTGCAACTGGATCTGTGTAACAAATATTTAAGGTGTAAATTATTCAATTCTAGAAAACATGCACACAAACACACATATGTATATATACATGTATATGCACATACAACTACATATGTATATATGTGTGTATGTATGTATGTATTTCTTTATTTTGGTGTACTTGAGATGGGGTCTCACTGTGTAGCTCAGGCCAACCAGAATGGTATTTAACTCACTAAATCCTCTTGCCTCAGCCTCCCCAATGTTGTGATTACTGGCATACACCATCACACCTGGCTTTTATGTAACAGTTTTAGATTGAGAAATTCTATTTACAGATGAGATTTTTGTAAGTGTCTATAAAGAGAGGTAGATGAAGATAAAAGTAAGAGTATTATTTCAGTATCAAAACCCAAAAGTTATTGCATTATAGAAAGACTAAAAAGTAGTGTCATCTTTTCAAGAGATATACACTTGGATTTAAACTTCTGAGTTAAGACTGTCCTCAAAGAATGAAATAATGTTTCTGCTTTCTTATTCTTTATTGCCAATGCCTCTTAAAGATCACACTTTTTAAAATCCCAATTAAAATATAAAATTGTTGTAGTCTTTTCATCATGTAAGAGACAATTAAATTTTCATTAGAATTTAATCATTTGTATTTCAGCTTTTGTGACAAATCACATCTTCTAATTTCTGTATTTATCTATGTAGGTATCTTCTATGAAAGTTATGTTATTTTACAAGAAGAATGAAAGTATGAGCATTTGCAGATGTGCTCACATACTCATTTATTAGAATTCATGATAAATGTTACTAAGACTCTCAACCTCCATTGTTTCACTGATAGTATTCATTGTCTATTTCATAGTGCACAAGAAAAAAAAAACAGATAAAAATGGGACATGTGGTCAACAAAGACCTCCTGTTAATTGTGAGAAAATGTTTTATATTTCTTAAAATGAATTCTTTATCTGCAGATACTGGCTGTGTGTTCTTGTGCAATGCTGTGTCTATTTCCACAAAAGATCTTACAGTAAAACATCTAGACAATACAAAAGTAGAAAAAATCTCTCAGAGCTCCAAGAACTTGAAGAAACTGTCCAAAGCTTTTTTGCAGCTCATGTGAATTTCCATATCCTATCTATCTCTACCAAACATTTTAGCAGGACATTTTGGCCACAGAAGACTTACATTTCAATTGAAAATATTATCTATCAATAAACAGAAAATAGAAAAAATACTAAAATTCAATATTCTCATTGGACATTTAGCTTAACTTTACTTAAATATATTTTATTTAAATATATTTTAATATATACCTAGCCATATAAGTAAATTATAGTTATGTTGTTCTACATATATCAAAATATAGTGGTCACAACCCTTCTAATTTAACAATACAATCTTTCTGTTATTTGAAATACATACATTATATCTCTTTAATCAAATGACTTATTTGATCCTAAAAAATCACAGATTTTACTTATTTTAAATGTTCTCTCTCCAGACCATATGTCCCCTACCCTTGTGACATAGGTAGCAATTTTTAAATCAAAGAACCCACTGTTTCTAATGAATCTATTTTAAAAAATTCATTTCTTTAGGTTTATCAAAGAGAAAGGAAGGTAACCTGAAAATTTTTTCTTCCTTCAAAATGTTTCATTTTAATATAAAGTTAATTTTAACTTACACCAACAGACTGACTAGTAGTCAATTTATTTTCATTTTGACTGACAGATTATCTATAATCTTTACCATTTGTCTAACAAAACAAATTAGGAATAGGACACACAAAATCATTTTATGTCAGTAGGAATATTATACGGTCAAATTTCAAAGCAGTTTTTTGTCATTCAAATGGTAGCTTAACTTGGAATCTTATGTTGACGAGAGGTATCAATTTAGTAATCACATATTTAAATATATCTACCCTTTGTTGAAGCAAGGGCAATGGCACTTGTCACTGTACGAGGATGTACTAAAGAGTTTAGTCAGGTTTTCCCCACCTAGGGATTGAAGCCAGGGTCTTTCCATTGAGCTGTATTTCCATTCTTTTATATTTTTTAAGTTGTGAGACAGGGTTTGCATGACTCCAAGTTCTCCACAATGGCCTTGAATTAGGGAACTTCATGTCTCAACCTCCCAGTGACTGGAATTACAGATATATTCTAGGATGGTTTTTACTGTTTGTTTGTTTGTTTAGTTTAGTTTAGTACTAAGAGTCAAACTCAGAGTCTTGTTTTTTCTCAACAAACACTACCATTGAGCCATAGTCCATCAGGATATCTTTTATGCATTTACTTATTTCTTTATTTTAAAGAGAAAAGAAAAATAAACAGTGACACCAAGTTTCAAAACAGTTTAGTAGGACAGTTACAATAGTTGATGCATTGCATATTATCTTTGTAGTACTTGGAGTACAATAGATAGGCGTGATACCTTGTCTAAATAACATTAGCACAAAACATTCTTTTTAAGGCCTTTTAATTTTTTCTCTTGCCTAGTATCCCTAAGAATCCTAATACTATGTGTCATTGTTGAATTTGATTTGATAGAGTTTTTGTATCTGTGTTAATCAAGAATAATATCAGGGTGTGTGTGTGTGTGTGTGTGTGTGTGTGTGTGTGTGTTTTGCTTAGTCTGCTTTGGGTATGTGGGTAGACTGGCCTCATAGAATGAATGTGGCAATCTTATCTTCAATTTTTCAAAATAGTTTGTAAAGGATTGAAATTATCTTTTGAAATACTATGGAAGCCATTATGGAAAACAAAATTAAGATTCCTGAAAGATTACATGAAATAAAGTTGTCACATGATTCACCAATCCTGTTACTAACTGTATATACAAATGATATAAAATCAATATATGGAAGAGACATTTGTACTTAATGTTTATTGCAGAACTATTCACTATGCCCAAGGTATGGAATCAGCTATGTCTTCCATGGGAAGATGAATAGATAAAGAAAATTTAGTACATAATAGATAAAGAAAATTTAGTACACAATGATAGACTATGCAGCCATTAAAAATAATAAAATTGTATCATTTGCAGAAACATGGAATTTGAGGATGTCATGTTAAATAAAATAAGTGAGGCTCAGAAAAACAAAGCATGTTATCATTTATTTGCAGAAGCTAAATAGTTGATCTGATAGAAGAAAGTAGAATACTGGAACCTATAGACTGGGAAGGGAAAGGTTAGTGAAAGATCTGTTAAACAACAGGTACCAAAATATACTTATGCAGTAGTATAACTATAGCTTACAAGAAGTTATGATATATTTCAAAATATGTGGAACAAGAAAGTTGAAGAATCTCGACATACAAAAATAATAAATATGTGAAGGAGTGGAAATGCTAATTACTGTGCTTTGATAATTACACTTTGTACACAGATATTAAAGTTGTTACATTCCACTTCATGAATATGTTCAGGAATTATGCATCAATTAAGAATTTTAAAAATATTTTTGCAAAAAGGATCAATCCCTATGCTAATTTTATTTAAGTTTATAAAGTTACTTTAAATTTCTCATTATTTATAATGTTAGTAAAATTTAATAGTAATACTGTAGAGAATTTTAAATATGTAGCTAATTAAGTTGCACTACATACTGTGAGATGCATTAATTGTACTTTTTATATATTTTAGATATATATACATATTTACTTAAAGCACTTTAGAAAAATATTATTTGCAAAATGTTTACATGACCCTGATAATTTCACCCATTTATACATGAAAATTATTTACCTGTTTCCCTAAATGTTAGCTACATTTTGCTTCATATGAAAATCACTAGTCCTCAATAATTTCATTAGAATTTAAAATTAGAATAAAATACTTGTTACTAATTGCCATATTATATCAAATATTATACTTCAAAGAGGTAGATATGTTTGTCCTGATTTAAACATTACATAAAATATCTATGTATCAAAATACTGCATGGTACACTCCTAAATGTGCACAATCTTTGTTTCATCTACCATTAAAAATAAATTTACATAAAATGTCTATTGCCAAAGATTATAAAAACCTTGTAGTTTTTAAACTTATTAACTATTAAAAAGATAGATTTTATTTCCTTTATATCTATGCTTTTCATATGCCCTGTCGGATTGTTAAACTATTTTGTGTTATACAACATCAAGTGAAAATAAAGTTAGGATAAGAAAGTCAAAAGATTTGGTGTAAATTTCTAGGTGTGTTTAGAAATGAGATTTCTGAACAGTTCCTAAGCTCTAAAGATACAGGGATCTAGCATGATTTCTCTGTGACCATAAGAAACACATCGATCCCCACCATATATATTTGCCAATATGTGATTTGAAAATGTGATTTTCTTGTACAATTTGAGTCTGTTAACATTAAGATCCACTATCTTAAATATTATTATTTATATTTGTCATCAAATTAATTTATTATCCAATGAATGTAGATAAAATATAGGAAACTCATCCCAGGATGCTGTACCACTTGATTATATTTAAATACTGTATTTGCCCATGATTTTTAAAAATCATTAGAATTATCTTTCCTTTTTCCCATTTATTTCTTAACATATACTAGCAGAAATCTAGCTTATTTAGAGGTACATTTTGTCTTTTTATATCTTAGTTATCATTTGAACATTTTCGTATGGACATGTAAAATTTTTAACTTTTTTAAATTTTATTATACTGTTTTGTTTTTTAAAATTTTTTCTAAGAGCCAAAGATTCTGTCTTTTCTGGGGACTTTCATAGAGCAAAACCAAGAGATGAGATGGGTTCAAAATGGGGAAAAATGGGAACTCCTACGGCAGGCAGGAATGAGGTGGGACAGAACTATGGTCAACCAATAAGATTAACTGTTCAGGTAAAATTGATTAAATTGGGGACGAATGGGGAAGCAAGTCACAAAGCAAGTAGGCATGTTTAAAGAGTAGTGACTCTCTCTGTAGGGGGTTGGGGTGGTGACTCCTGGCTTCCTTAAGGTGATCCATATTTATTTAGAATATCAATCCCTGATGTTTATACTTTGGGTGTGGTTGCATTTCTTTTTTTTTGTCTTGAGGGCTGACCCACAGCAGGAGGTGTCTGTCTTCTCCAAGGTTACAAGATATCTAGTCTTCTGCACTGTCTCCTTCAAGGGCCCAGGCCTGTCTGACTGCCTATAATGTTTCTAACTAACTCAGCTGCTTATAGCTTTCCTAGCTTCGAAAAAGTAACCTGAACTGCCATAAGGAAGTAACGGGCTATGATCAATCTGGCTTCTTCAGGCTGAAGGGGTTGTAGTTGTTAAACTGCAAGAAGGAATACACTGCAGAGTCTCTAGCTAAAGGCCCTTGATAGACACCGGGCATTATTATCTTGGGTAAGCATACAGCTTTAAGTCTAGAGGAGACAAAGGCATAGACACTATTAAGTACATATGGGTCAAATAGAATTATTAGGATAATTACATTCTTTGTATTTTGTTGCTAAATTTATAGTGAGCTTTTCAATTTCTTCAAAAATTATGAAAAAGATTTTCATAATAAATATATCAAATGCATACAATAATATTGGAAGTATGGTTATATTAACTGAATTGTTTTTTTCAATCCATGAACATGGTATACATCTTTACACTTTTGTTTTTGAATTTTCTATGTTGTTATCAATAATATTTTGTAACTTGAAGACAGCATGATTAGAATTTAAATTATTTTTCCTAATTATTTCATGTTTTGAAGCTGTAATAAAGTATTTACCATTATATTTCATCTTTGGCTAATAGCACATAGATATTTTGTTCAGCTTTTTATATCTCAATTTTGTGTATGACATGTTTTATTTATGTATCTGAATCCTGATAAATTTGATTTACATTTTTGCTTATTCTATAGAGTTGCCTGCATCTATAATCCACCACTTTCTAAAAATGACAATTTTATTTTTTCATTTCATATTTCTATCACTCTACTTAGCCTTTTTTTTGAACTGCCTATACTTATCAGTATGATATTTATCAGAAGTGATTCAAAGGGCTTCTTTCCTTGTTTACACTCACAGACAAAACACTGATTCTACCAACATTATGTATGTTTAGGAGGTCTAATTTTTGCCAATATATCAAGTTATGGGGCACCTTTTTGTTTGTATTTTCATAGTGTTTTTCTTTATGATGAATAGGTTTTAGTCCAGTCAAATGTTACTTTGTGTTTTCATGATTATTTTTAAATTTTATATTGTAATGCTTGCACTGAAACATACTTTGCCATAATGCTTTAATACATTACTGGACTAGACTTGCTACTGTATTTTCACTATTGGTTATTTCTATGTTCATGATTGATAATCAGTTGTTTATAAATCAGTATTTTCCAGTTCTTATAAAATCTTTTTATTTTCTTCTGGATTTGTGTTAATATTTTTCTAATATTAGAAAATAATATCTAATATCAGGAACTTTTTTCTATTTTTTTGTATTTTATGAAATAGTTCCTATAATTACTACAACCTTCAAAATCTTGAACTTTATTTATTAAGTGTATTTTATTGAGTCTCACTGCTATAATCTCATCAAATAACTGGGTTTAAAAAACACATATGAAACATCTTTACAAGAATACAATTGAAAAGCAATTATAAAGGCTAAATTTTCTGAACATACAAAGAAGATATTATGAATGAGAGTGTAAATAATAAAGGATGCTACTATGCACAGATAAGTAAACAGTAAATATTATAATCGGTAGATTCAAAAACAAATATTTTTGGAAAAAAACATTAAAGAATAGAAGATTTGATAAGGGAAGTTATATTAAAGGTGTACCCAAAAAGGCTAAGGAAGATATGAAAATGAGCAAATCTGGGGGCCTGAACAGTTGATTGGATATTTTGAAGTATGTTTTTGTAATAATCTGAGATTAGGAACAATCTCAATATCCATGGACTAGAAAAGGTTTAACTATATTTTAATATGTTTTTGTTAATGAAAATCATACAAAATGCAAACAAATGAACTTGAACTAGATATTAGCTAAACATTAGAAATTGCAGTTCTAGTTAAATAGCTCCTAGAAGGTGGACTATACAGAATATTTCTTGAAAGTTACAAAAATTATCATCTTACCTTCCTACAGAGTAAAGTTGCTGGATTCCAGACTCTCCATCCCTAATAAGGGGTCTACACATGGCCATGTGCTTCCTGTTGTGTCATTGCTCTGTCTCGTCCTACTCACACTGCTCATATTTTGCTGCATGTCTTGCTGGAGCCGAAGAAACCTGTGTTTCATTCAGGGATGAAAATTTATGTGCCAAGAAGGTTTTAAAAGCATTGTCTTCAAAGCACCTTTTATTTTAAATGCCATTTAATAAGGATCTTGATATTCTATGGGTGATAGCAGAAAAACCCATGATGTCAAAGAAAATTTTCTTAAAATATTCCTAATTTGAAAATGAAAAAGTTTATACTGTGTTTATCATAAATCTGTGTCCTCTTCCAGGTAACTACAACTGGAAAATAGGGGATGCTTTGACACCTGCTGGCCGGATGATAATATACTCCCACTCTTCTGTGAGCATGCTATATGAAAACACAAAACCTATCCCTTGACCAAAGCCTGTGCAAAATAACGAAGTAACATATATCAAAAGCTGAAAAACAGATTAGAAGAATAAGGTGAACACCCTGAGCAAGGATTTATGATAGGACAATGTAGCAAAGTGTCCTTTATAACTCCATTGCTGTAATTGTGAATGGTATCACAGATGTCAGAAGCTAGATCATTGATAAGACATAATACTGAAGTTCTTAGAGAAATCAGCAAGATTTGTCAGTTTGTACCTCTTTTTCCATTTGAAATAATACAATTTAATGTTTTAACTAATACATTAGATAGTAAAATAATAAAAATTAAATGTCATTATTTCAAAATTGAATGTAGTGTGCTATTTGCATAAGGACAAAATAGGTTGGCAAAATACAAGCAATGGTTTGTTAATTTCCTTATTGAAAATGTATGAGTATTCGTACATTTTATACCATATATATTTAGTTCATATGTTGTAATTCAATAAATGGTAAAGGATTTTGTCAATGTGTCCAATCTGTTAACTGATAATAAGATTTCAATAGGTTATAAGATATGCTCAAGTGTGAGAACCCAAATATTCTGACTCTCATATTTATTAACATTTCATTTATTTCAAATTGAAGGACTAGTCTTACCCGTTTAATCTTTAATGATCATAAAGTATCGCATAAATATTTATGTCTATTGTTTAGTTTTTTAAATTTGTATGAGCATTACTCATTTGATAATACTTGCGGTGCTTTAAGCTCGGATTAACCTTTGTTTTCTGTAACTACCACATCGGGCTTAGAGCTCTTTCATTAAGATTTGCTCAGTATAATATTTTA
The DNA here is from genome assembly GCA_004365215.1 of Cuniculus paca. Classification (NCBI taxonomy): domain Eukaryota; kingdom Metazoa; phylum Chordata; class Mammalia; order Rodentia; family Cuniculidae; genus Cuniculus; species Cuniculus paca. Next base: position 7,220 of record RJWT010007840.1, on the reverse strand, counting down.
GATAAGACTAAGATTTTTTTCAATTATTTCCTCAAAAAAGTTAAACCAAGGCCAAATATTATACAGAGCATTGATTAGTTAGCTTCCCATCACTGAGAAAAAAATACCACAGACCTGAGAGTTAAAAGACAGTTTGAGTTTATAGTTTTAGTGAGTTCAGTACATGTTCAACCGTTTCGAGACATAAATTGCATACAGAAGGCACATGGTGGAGGAAAGTTGCTCTTTACGGTATCCTTGAAAAAGAGAGAAGAGGTGCTGGTGAGATGATTACACACTTTCAGATCACACCTGCAGTGATCTGTCTACTTTGATCAAGTGCCAACTGGAGCATGCAATGTTTGTGGGACATTTTAGATCTAAATCATAACAAGCCTCTTGAAATTTTTTCAGGTCATTTACCAATCTTATTTTGCCATTTAAAATTTAAAAAAATAAAACTACAAATGTAAATTTAAGTGTAACATTGTTAAAGACCATATCTCAAAAGTTTGCAAATAGAGAATTTGACGACATGCATTAAAAATTCTAATCTGAGTTAAATTTGTTTTTCTTTAGTACATTAACCTGAAAATATGCAGTTGATAAGGCCCTATAGGTACATGGCTCAATAATTAGAGTGGGCATGTTAATTTATAAAGGTAATTTTAATTTCACATTAATGATATGAGTACCCTTATTGCATTCAATATTTTGTTATTTGTAAATTTTCTCCAATTAATGACATAGTAGTCAGACCATCTCAGCCCATGAAAGTCTGTGTATTTCACCACCACAAATTCTACCTGGGATGGGAGGTTAAAAATTGTGTTCCCAATCTAAGAATAAAATTAGCAGTCAATAGAAAAATATGTTTTTCTCTTTCTTCTTGCTCTTTCACCTCTCTGCCTCTATCTCTGTTCTCTCTTCCTCTATATATAGATATATGTGATAAATATAACTGTGGATATAGTTATATTTATATGTGTGCGTGACTACGTATACAGAAATATTTTGATGTCAAATCTTGATCTGTCTGACACAGAGCATGTTCAATTTGCCACCATTTATAATATCCAAGTCATTTTGTTATTTATATATATGAACATTTCCCAAATATAATATTTCTAAAATTTGTATTTCTTCTCCTCTGATAAAAAAATGATTTTCCCCAAAAGTATTGTCTCATTATGTGAGAGTAGATTGATTGTGTCAACTTTAGTAAGAGAAGCTTACCAAACTGGCTCAGCAATTTCACACCCTAGGATAAAGTGGTATAAAAGGAAAAGGATAAAGGATGGATCTGCTTCAGTTTCATTGGAGGAACTCCAGTCTTTGCTTTCACCTTGGATGTTATCTCTTGACTCCAGAGCGGACTCTTCAGCTTCTGGTGCAGATCTCTCAGCCTTCTAGTATAGACTCTTAATCCTTGCATCACAGAGCCATCAGTCTCCTGATATGGACACTCATGGGACACTGCAATGAGCTCCAGACCTTCAACTGAATCTTTAGGTATCAAGTGTACAGACAGACCCTCTGCACTCTTCCCCATCCAACTCTATGGATGGCCATTGTGAGCCAAATTCATACACATTTATATATCTTATGCTATATGTTTCTCTAGTAAACACTGACTGATACACATCTCGAAGTGTATATTCAGTAATATGCTATTTATAATTTATTTGGAGTTTATTATGTCAAATATATTATGTTAAATATATATTTCCATTTACTATATATTAGTCTTAAGATATAATTAGTGCAATGAAAAACATTTTTTACTGTATTAGGTGTTGGAATTTAGTAAATATTTATATAATATAGATCTGAAAGTATTTCTTCACATAATTTTTATTTGCAGAAAATTACTTTAAAGAAAATTCAGTCCTTCAAATGTGATTCAAAGACAGTCAAAGTTTAGGCCTAGATTTGATGGCATAGCAAACACGGAAATAAAAACGTGACATTGTGTCAGTGTTTGAACTTGCAGATTGAGCAATTGCATTAAAAAAAAAACAGAAAGTAAATTTTATACTACATCTTTAAAGTGAAAATGTAAGGAGCAGAAAAACATCCATGGAGACAAAAGACTTCTTAGGCATATGAGAAAAACTAGCAAAGATAAAAATCACACGGGAAGAATTCACTCAGTTTAGATCTCTGTCCAAGTATTCTTAAACTTTTATTATTTAATCATACAAACAATTCCTATGAAAAAATTGTTATTATCTCCATTTCTTAGGTATTATTTAAGACAATGGAAGTTAAAATGTTGTATCTGATCTTGAGTAATTTGTATAAAGTTCAGCTGAAGTTTTATAGTACTATCAGTCTGACAGTTACTCATGATATGTAAATTTGACTAAATTAGCAATGCCTAGTAGATAAGTATACTTCTGAGTGTTTGTGCAGTGTTTCCAGAAGTGACTGACATTTAGGTCAGCAATCTGAGGTGGGAAAACCACTCCAGTTGTGGATGGAATAAAAGGGAACTAAGGAGGAAGATGATTCCCATTTGGAAAGCTTCCTTGGTTTGTTTAACCTTTCAATGTAGTCTCAAATCAGTGACTCTCCAGGGACCTCCCAGCCCTTAAGTGTGCAAGTGGCACAGCACTTTTAGCTCTTTTGTTCCTTAGCTCCCATCTTCAAAGACTGAGCTGAGCATCCATTAGATTCTCTGAGTTTCCAGGATGAAGAAGGCCATCACAGACTCTCTGTCTCTAATCCTGTAAGCCTACCTAAAAATTTCCATGGCATTATTACACTTTACCCTACTGATACTGTTCCTCTTAGGAACCCTGAGAAAAACAGCCAGAAATTACCCAAGTGAAGAATTTCATAAAAGAAGCCACATTTCACATAATGTACAATCACCAAGAAACAATGATAAAGATACCTTTGTTCACATTGATAAGTAGCTTTATTGTTAGGCCAAAAAAAATTGTCCATCAGATTATTGGTTTTATGGGTATGGTGTATAATGGATAAAATTCACTGCCCAGAAAAGATTTTCCAATGAAGCCTCAGTTAAGAGAGTCTAGGAGTTTCATTTGTTTAATTTTTTCTGTCTGTGTTTATTTATTGAGGGTAGGTGATATGTGAAATGCAAAGGGAGAAATTGCCCAAGTGAATAATAAAGATATTGTTAAATCTCCACAAAAAGAAGTAAGAAATTGAAGTACCATCTTAAAACATTAAAGGTTAAAAATAAAAACTTTTGTAAAGGAACAGGTTGAAATGAACATTTAAGATAATGGTAGTTTTATTCCAATTATTTTAATTCAATAATTACATTTATAACAAATATATTTTTCCATTTCCACTTATAAAATATGATTTTTATTAAGTTCATGGGAGGTTTAAGCAACAATACATAACATTAATAGTGGCTACCAGAAGTATTAAGTACCATAAACATAAATAAATTAATTATTATTTGTAGCATCAAATCCTGCTAAATGTGTTAATATGCACGTATTCAAAATTAAAATAATCTCAATGTTTAATATTTGCCCATATGTTTCTTGTTCAAGTTTATGATTCTGAAAAATTCTGAATAGCAATAATGTTGGTTCTGTAGCACTTAAATTAAGCAAAACACATCTAAATAAAAGGCAGTTATCTGTCACTATATTTTCACAGCTTTGAGATCTCACTGGGGAATGAACTCTAAAGTTAGTATGTCCTACATCAAATTTCTTTTAAACTGTCTCACAAGTTATTTTAAGAATGCAAGTAGTGCTTTTTCTTAGTCAAGAAGTTGGACTAATAAAGGGATGCACACTGTATAGGTACCTTCATCTTTAAAAGGTGTCAACCTTATGGACACATTTGCCTGTGAACCTTATTGTATAACTTTTAGCTGAGTTAGCTGTGAACCTCATTACATATAACTTTTTCCTTTCAACTTTCAGGTATGTATTAATGTTTACATTATACAAAAAGACATTGAAATGAAAATACTTTTACCATGTAATGCAGAAATGATTTATGTTTTACTATGAAAAAATGTAAATTTAAATTCAAATAAAAATTTAAAACATTCCAAATAATACCACACAGATAAAAGACCCTGAACAAATTCTCTAGCACATCAGCATTTCCTCTTGTGAAATTCCATCTTTAAATACAGAATCTTGAAACACTCCTATGAAATGGACGTGTGCAAAGTGACTGCCTTGAATATCAATACCTGTAAAATAGACTACCCACCTTAGTAATTTTGGAGCTTAGATTTGAGAATAGTGACTTGGTTTATTTAAAAAATAAATTAAATATATTTTAACTGACAAAAAATAAAAATTCCACATATTAATGTTTTACCAAGGTTTCACTACATGTATGAATAGTATAATGCTTAAATCAAGGTAAACATATTGATCTTCTCAAGCATTTATCATCTATTCATAATGAATCAAACAGAATCTGTTTTCTCTAGCTTTTTGAACTTATTATACGTTTAAATATATGTGGCTTCAATTCATATGGAAATTATTTCTAAGTGAACAGCACAGTAGGCTATGCTTGCTTTAATTTATTTAAAAAATCCCCATTTTTTGAGACAACCCTTCTACAATAGCCCAGGATCCTTGATTCACAGAATCACTCATAGACAAAATGACTTGTAAAAGTTCAACTAAAATATGCATGCACTTAAAAGTTTCTAAGGTAGTAAAATACCAGCTAGTACACAAAAATAAAGTTTTAAAAAATGTTTTATGTTTTCTAATTCATACTGATCATGTAGTTTAACTACAAATGCTATTATGGATTCTGTCTTTTAAGAAAATTCAGAGACACCTGAGTGGTAATTAATAGAATGTTTTATTAGAGTTTGTCTTTAATGAATGCATGACAATCCAATGTATGTATGTACATTAACAACACGTTTGGTCATTTGCTTTTACTATTGATATTATTATCAAGAATTATCCCTTCCTACACATTTGTGTTTATATCAGCACAATTAAACATAGCTGAATGTTGGAGAGAGTCTACATGCTCATCAAGGGACAAGTAGATAAAGAAATATATATGTATATGTATATTTATATGTGTACTGCTTGATCTTAAATAATGATAAATTTGAGTCATTTGTAGGAAAAGAGTTGTACTTTGATATCATAATGTTTAGTGAAATGAATCACATACAGAAAGTTAAATATCAATGATTTCACTTATATCAAAAAACCAAAGTGTAAATAATTTAGAAGGAAAATGAAAGATGAATAATAGTAAACAGGGAGATGAATTTGGGAAGAAGGGAAGGAGATTAAGGGATTTGGACAGCCAAGAGTGAGGGAAGAGATAGAGAAAGAAATAATCAAGATACACTTTGTATAGGTACCAGTTTTGCAAGATGAATATTTTTATTACGTATCATATACATACAGTACTACCAAAAAAGGGAAGAATAAAAATAAGAATTATCTTTTCCTAGAAGTTAGACAGATAGCTCTTTCCTAAATAGGAAAGGTATAAAAAGATTGAGGTAGAGAGAGAAGAAAGGAGAAGGGAAGGGATGAAAAATGAATTAAGATGTGTTAGGGTCATGTAATAATTCTCCCATATGGAATGTTGATGTAAAGTATTACTGACAAATAAAAACTAGAAAAAGTTTATTATATATGCAGATTATAGTTTTCCCTTCTGTTTTAAATATTCCTGCAACATTTTTTCTTATAAATATATTTTCATTGACCAATTATCAACTCAAGAGGAATTTCTAGAAATACAGTATCTATCATGAATTATGCACATTTTATACTTTCATACATTTTGGATCTAGATGCTCAAAAGATTGTTTCAGTCCAGAATATCATTAGGCTTATTTTTCTCATATTTTTCTTCATATAGAAGTTATTATTTCTTTAACATTTTCCAAATATGACATCTTTTAAGTAATTCTCTCCAACCACTTTATTTGCATTTCCATGATTTAATGAGTAATATCTCTTCATAGGTTTGACAATTTTCATGTAACTTTATTGCCTGTGTCTGTATCCACCCTTTATTTTTCCTTGTAAGGCAGTCATACTTTCTTTAAATTGCTTTGTAAATGAAAAATATTTTTTACTAAGAATCATGTGTTCTGAAAATATTTAATCATTAATCCTCACATTGTTCTTAGATTATATTCTGTCCATTGTTTATCTATCAATGTTACCTCAATCAAAAATTACTGATGAAAATTTTATAATATATTATCACATCTACTTAGACTGTTTTCTCATTTCTCAATTTAAATAATATCAGACCCTGGAGCAGCATAGCAGCTGCTGCTCTGAGCCCAGCTTAAGTTGAAGGCACGCACAGTAAATTTCACCTAGCTGTGCAGGTTGGGACCTCGCAAGCAGACCAGTAAGGACCTGCGCCCCTCTGAACATCAGCCTGGAACGTTTGGAGCATCGTGGGGGTCCTGCCTGGGCCCCGCACATAGCAGCTGCTGCTCTGGGTGTGGCTTGAGTTGAAGGCACACACAGCGAATTCCACCTACCCATTCAGCTTGGGAACTCACAGGCAGACTGGTAAGGACCTGCGCCCCTCTGACCATCAGCTCAGGATGTTCAGAGTGTCCCTGGGATCCTGCCTGGGCACTGCCTATTCCCCCCAGAGCAGCATAGCAGCTCCTGCTCTGGGCCTGGCTTGAGTTGAAGGCACACACAGGGAATTCCAACTAGCCGTGCAGGTTGGGACCTCGCATGCAGACCGGTAGGAACCTGGGCCCATCCTACCGTCAGCCTGGGACATTTGGAACATCCCTGAGGTCCTGCCTGGGCTCCGCCCAGACACTGCCCAGCAACAGAACAGCCACAGTAGTAGTCTTGGCTGGAGCTGAAGGCGTGCACTGTGAGTTACACCCAGCCTTGGCACCTCAACCGTACACGTTGGATTCACTGGCCACATGGAATACAGGAAAATGAGAAAACGAAAGAGCAAAATGCAATCTTGCATCTCTAGTCCTTCCCAAACAAGACAAAAAGACAGACACAGAAGAAAATATGAGCCACACACCTGAAACTTCTGAAATGATAGCAACTGAAGTAAAGAAACAACTCCATAAAACTTTAAAGGAACTGAGATTAGAAATGATTTCCCAGGTAAAACCAGAGATGATAAATGCAATGAAAGAAATGCTAAGCCAATCTAAAGAAGATATAATTGGAAAAATAGAGGAACACTGCAAAAGGATGGAAACCTTGAATGAACAATACAAGAAAGAATTAGAATACATGAAA
>RJWT010007839.1:0-27101 GCA_004365215.1 Cuniculus paca | reverse complement strand
GGTTTTCTGTCTCCGGAGAGCGTCTCACTACGTCCCCGGAATGCTCCCCTCTCCTGCAGGCAGCAGAGGCTCTGGAGACTTCTGTTGCTCTCTTCTGTCCTTATTTTCAGCGTCTCTCTCCTGGAGCCCCCAGGCTGGGTCTCAGCGGGGAGCTCTCACTGGAGCAAAGGAATGCAGCTCCCACCCCATACCTGGCTCAGGGTCGGTTAGTGCCTGTCTTCTTGCCATCCACGGGGTAGGACGTCAAGTTTTCGCTCGGGGCTAGTTGTGCCCACGTTCTGGAGAACGCCCCACCCCTTTTCCCTGTCCCCTGCAGCTCCCTCTGAAAAGGGCTAAAAAGAAACTTTCTCCAGGTCCCCAGCCCCCACCCGCGCGGTCTCCCCCGCCCAACCCTTCCCTTCCCCTTCCCCCGTCGCTGCTAACCGGAGGCCAGGCCGCCTGAGCCAGAAGCCTCGCTCTGCGCCTCCAGGGTCTCCCTCTCCTCCAGGGAGGCGGGGAGGCTGCAGCCGGGGTCTAAACCCCCTCCCCCGCCGCCCTCCCGCATCCATCGGTCCCCAGCCTCCCGGGTCCCCGCCTCCCGGTGGCGGGCGGCACGCTGCCTCCTCTGGCTGGTGCTAGCCGCGGCCGCCAGTATTTGGAATTCTGCCCAAAAAGGGGGCCCGGAGGAGGAGGAAAGGAGGGCCGGCGGCCGGCGGCGAGACGCGGCACCGCGAGCGCCAGCAGCACGGAAAAGAGCGAGCGCGGCGGCGGCGGCGGCGGCGGCGGGGGAGGCTGTGCTCTGCGCCCGACCGCAGTGCCTCGGCGCGGCTGCCCTAACATCCCCGGGATGGTTAACACCGGGCTTATGCGCTGGTTAACAGGCTCCGAGCTGCTCAGCGACTTGTTTTAAGCATTTTCTCCCTCGCTCTCGCTTTTAATCTTGTCTCTAGTGGCGTGTGTAGGGGGGAGGACTTTATTTCCATTGGCTAAGCGCTCCCTTCCCACCCACATCTCTTCCACATCACCTTGGTGTCTCCCTAAATAAAACCAGCCCTCCTTATCGCCTGGAAAAAATCAGGAGCTAGAGTTTGAATGGGTTTTATATAAACACTCACCCCTGTCAGCGTGCGGCTGGGCTCTCAGGATAAACTCACAGCGTCTGGCCTGATGCTTGCCTGGCGTTCTCTGCCGTGAACCAAGGCATAAGCAGAGCCCCAGGACTGGGAACTCTTCCCTGAAATTTGATCAACCTGAAGCCAGTTGCGGAACTGCACAGGGTCCCGATGGACCTCAAGGAGAGTCCCAGCGAGGGCAGCCTGCAACCATCTAGCATCCAGATCTTCGCCAACTCCTCCACTCTCCATGGCATTCGCCACATCTTCGTGTACGGGCCGCTGACCATCCGGCGTGTGCTCTGGGCTGTGGCCTTCGTGGGCTCTTTGGGCCTGCTGCTGGTGGAAAGCTCCGAGAGAGTATCCTACTACTTCTCCTATCAGCACGTCACCAAGGTGGATGAGGTGGTGGCCCAGAGCCTGGTTTTCCCAGCTGTGACCCTTTGCAACCTCAATGGCTTCCGGTTCTCCAGGCTCACCACCAATGACCTGTACCATGCTGGAGAGCTGCTGGCCTTGCTGGATGTCAACCTGCAGATCCCCGACCCGCATCTGGCTGACCCCACGGTACTGGAGGCCCTGCGGCAGAAGGCCAACTTCAAACACTACAAACCCAAGCAGTTCAGCATGCTGGAGTTCCTGCATCGTGTGGGCCACGACCTGAAGGATATGATGCTGTACTGCAAGTTCAAGGGGCAGGAGTGTGGTCACCAAGACTTCACCACAGTGAGTACTTTGTTTTCGGATCACTCTTGCGCTTGGTCCTCTGCAGAAGTGGTACGCCGAAGGTCTTCGACTTGGTTTGGGGTTTCCTTGTGTTTTGAAGCAGGAGAGAGGAGAGCAGCTGAAGGCCAAGAGGGTAGTTGGTGAGAGTTGTTGTAGCAAAGGTTACCTGCCAGGATGGAGCCCTGTGGTCTGTTCAGATATGGAGAGCGATGGAGGATTTCTGTGGGGTCATTTTGCCAGATGTGCTGAGTTGGCTTCCTTCCAACCAGAGGGAGAAGGCCTGGGTTGTCCGCTGTCCAGGGCATTGGTGTCTGAGGTGTGTGATTGGAACAGCTTGTCATTGATGGGGTGCATCCTCTCTCTCTCTCTTTCTTTCTCTCTTTCTGTCTTTCTCTCTCTCTCTCTCTCTCCCTCTCCCTCTCTGCTCGGAAGTGGCATCAGACACTGCATCCTGTGGGTTGGGCTGGAGCTAAAGCTGTCAGAGAAGGGGGAGTGGGCTCCCTCACAGCCTGGATGGATCCCACGGCTGGGGGAGCTCGCTGGAGCAGGTGAAGCCGCAAGGTGTTGAAGACTCTATGCTGCCTTTTCTGATGTGGATCCTGAGCTCTGTATGGGGACAGGGAGAGGCTGCGATCCCCAGGGCTCCACCTGAAGCAAGGTGGAAGGTTGAAGCAAGGAGCTGTCCAGAGTGGTTGGGCAGGGAGAAGGGTCTGGTGGAAGCACCCGTGCAGATGGGCAGCAGGACGCCTGTGAGGGCGAGGTGGTCCTGACTTGTTTGTCTAGAAGCCTTAGCTTGAAACTCAAAGACTCATTTTCTCTGTGTACAATTGTTTTATACTGTGAGTGTGGAGGGAGGGTGTGGGGAAGGGGCAAGCAGCTGCGGGATTGGGAAGCCTAGGGAGGGACTGGGGAGCTGAGTAAAAAGAAACACTGAAGGGGATGTGGCTTACGGTGAGGATGGGATTGCTGGAGGGGGCCGAGAGGGCAGGACGGGAGGACAGTTATTGTTGTCAGCGTTGTTCTCGGTCCAATCAGTGGGCTACTAGACATAACTTGGAATAATAGGTCAGATGGCAGCTGCCAACTCCTCTGCACTGCCAGATGAGTTCTGGGACACTATGGGCTGTGGGACCCTCCTGAAATCCAGTGTAGCTGCTTCCTTCAGAGCTAGTTTGGGGGGAAATGGGAGTGTTTGAGTCCCAGAGCCTAGAGCTTAAATGCAGTTGCAAGTTCCAGTGTGGCAGGTGCAGCAGTGCCAAGGGACTAGACTGTATAATTAACACATACCTGCGATCCTCTCATAAGACATCCCGTACCTTCCCTGTGGCGCATCTTTCCCCCAACCCCTCTCTGGTTCAACTTCCTCTTGCCCTGAGGTTCATTTAATGCTACAGCCAGTCTCTGCCGGCAGCCTCGGTGGGCTGTCTCTGATTCTGGAAACTCCCAGAGTGCTGGGGGCATTGCTTCTCACAGCCCATGTGCTGGAGCTCTATTTCCAGGGGGGAGCCCTTTTATAGTATCCCCTTTAAACATTCTGGGCAAGAGCACAGCAAAACCAGAGGCAGCATCTGCTGAAGAGGAAGCCAGTCTGAGCTGGAGGAAGGGAAGCCCCTCTAAATGGAGCAAACAGGATCCTAGAGCATGTCATGCACAAATGATGTCTTAGCTGCCCTGGGGAGTGATGGGGAAAATGCCTCATTCTTGGAGGATGAAACCATCACTGTTTTCCACCCCATGCTTCCCAGTGCCTGGCAACGTTTAGCTTCACCACGGTACCATGCGTCTCAGATATGCACTCAGCTGTTTCTCTGTCTGCCTGTGCACACATAGAACACACAGACAACAAAATGTTGCACTGAGATGCTGCAGTGGACAGCAGATTCTGGACTGAACCCTCAGGCATCTCCATGATTGCATATCTAACTTGTGGCTTCCTCCGTATTTGTGTCCAGGCTCTGTTTAAAAGTAAGGGTTTTTGACCTTAGGTTATTCTTTGCATTTGGCCTGTCATGTGAATTACCAGGGTCCCAAGAGGCCAAAGATCAGGACCTGTATCCTTACCTGAGCTTTTGATCTCCTCAAGATGCCTTCCAAATAACAAAATTGCCTGTGGATAAGGTTTATTACTTGGTTATTGGTATTGTCATTATCTGCCATCCTTACCAAGATCAAGATTGATCTGTTTGTGTGCCCGTCTTTGGTCTGATGTATTATGTATGACTTTCCTCATTACTGAAAAGGGGATGAGCCTCAATGCTGGTCTTCCATATGTTCAGGGGTGACAGAAAAGGCACCAACCCTAGGAAAGCTGGAGGAGACTGTGGAGGCTGGTTGCATTGGGCAGTTATTCTGAGCCTCTAAATAACATCATGCCATTTTTAAGACCTCATGGTATCGAGTGATCTTCCTGGCTCATCCTTGATCTCCCTGCACCCTGTTGACCCTGGGTAGAGGCGTGCTCATTCTTGGGCTCCCATGCCAAAAGATAGCTGAGGACTTGAGCAGTAGTTGTTGGAAAAGCCAGCTCACCAGCCTTCTCTCATGCATTCTCTGTCCTGCATGTTTCCCTCCAGTTGCCTTATTTACAAGCTCTGTCTAGGGTGTACTATGCTGGGTTTCTTTTTTCTCTAAGTGCTATCTTTGGCTGCCTAGTAGAAGCATTAAGTGTGGGGGAGGGGTGTCATAGAGGATGGCTTTTGGGGGGGGTATTTCTTTTTCTATACAGTAAAGCATACCTAGTGTCATCTCCAGAGCTAATGATTTAGCATAAGCTTCCTTATTCCAAATTCTTAGCTGGTGTGCAATGAAGTGCATAATACCCTTTAATTAGGGAAGAAGCCATGATTCTGGCAGAGCAGGAAAGGTTGTTTGTAGAGATTAAAAGTCCCTGGGAAGTCAGGTGTGGAATTCTGACTGCCTGTACACAGGTGTGCTCCAGGCACATGCAGGTACATGCCTACCTCTCACTTGGGACAATCTGACTTCAAATAGTCATGTGTTTTTGTTTCCTGGGAAAGCAGCAGAGGACTTTGATTCCAGGGTGTTTTCTTGGAGGAGATAGCCCATGACCTGGAGGAGAAGGAAGGACCAGAAATTTGGATGGAGGTTGTGTCTCTGGGCATGATGTGGGATAATCTGAGTTCAAGACTAAGAATAGGAAGAATTAGGTTTGAAGTTTAGTTCCATCAACTCCATCCTTTTTCCATTATTCTGTGAGTTTTATCTTGCATCTTGTCTAGATCCCTACTTGCTCATCTAACATGTGATAGTGATACGTGACTTTCTAATTCACAGAGTTCTGGGAGGATGAAATGTGAGACAGAATATGAGAAAATCGTTTTGTACATATTGCTAGCTAGGTAGATGCAAGATGGTTATTACCAGTATTAGCAGGAGGGTTATCGTCCTGCCTACCTGCCATGTTTGCAGGAGTCATACTTGATGAGTAATGCTAATAGCATGAAGTCATCAAGGGACAGGCGTCTGCTTCTTTCTTTAGAGCACTGGGTTCCAGCCCAGTTTCCTTGAAAGGGACTTTCTTAGATGGCAGGTCACAATTGGATGCAGTAGCTAACTGCGGCTGATAGGTGACCACCCCACTAACCAACAACCCACTTCTTTAAGTGGTTTCTTTGCTTATCACATTGGGGTTCACATCTCCCAAGCCCAAGAATGAAAATGACACTTCTGTTTTCACTTTTAACCTAATTTTCATAGTTGTGTGTGCTTGTACTTTTAAATATGAGATTTCTTAGGAAAGGTCTTTCTTTCCTTACAAAAGAAAAGTGTCTGTATTATGAGACTTACTGTATAGATCCTATTGACCTGCATCACCTAACATGATAGAAATGGTGGAGGTGAAATTTAGGAAGATCATGTCTTTGAGATTCTTGAGCAAGATTGGACAGCTCTATAGCTAATCTAGCCTTACAACTTCTTATTACATAGAGAGTATGGTTGGGGTGTGTGTGTGTGTGTGTGTGTGTGTGTGTGTGTGTGTGTTTAGAGAGATCTGAATTGGAATACCAGCTTTGACACCTGTTTTCTGTGGAGTCCTGGCAAGTTTCTTAAGATTGGTTTTCCCATCTCTAAAATAGGAGCAATAATACCTATGACTCAGAATTGGTTCAGGGGTTTGCCCTGCTTAGGAACTACTTAGGAACTGTTGACTGAGCCTGGGCTTGATTCTGACTCTCTTGACTCTCAGTCCAGTGCTCTTCCAGTTATTCTATCTTCTGACTTCAACAGTAACTTCAGAGTTCCAGCAACCACTGTGCATGTAGTATTCTCAGTTCTCTTAATTTGTTAAACTCACTACCTTCCTTTGTCCCAGTTCGATTGCCTAAACATAGTCTCCTTCCCCACTGTGTTGGCTGCCACGCTGTATTTCACATTCCCACGCTCACTCCCCGGGAAGTATGTCCTCCATGGCCAGGGGTTGGGTGACTTGTGCAGAACACAAACAGCATTTCTCACCCTGAATCATGTTGGTTCATGAATGATCCTTTCTTAGCCGATTGATGAAACAGAGCACCTGTGGTGCAGCAGTGATCAGCACAGTCTAAAGTTATGCCATGGTAGGGTCAAGGCCATCTCCAGTCTCCAGGTGGTGGCTGGCCTCATTCAACACTGATCCTGTGTGCATCAAGCCACGTACAGGGCCCACCCACAGCAAATGCACAGCAAGGGCTTGTTGGTTGAATGGTACTTACGGTTCCCAGGCTCCTAACTCATGAGCCTTGCTCACTTTGTCTCTTTGCCTTTTGTCCCTCTCTCTATGTCTATTTATTGCAATGCTACTTATCTTTTAAATAACTGTAGCCTAAGATAATCGTAGCCTTCTCCGGGAAAGCTGTCCCCTCCCATTACCATAATCTAAATTAATCTCTTCCTCTTCTGTCCGCTAAACAGCATTTGGTTTATCCCTCTGTTAGAGCAGTCACTATGGTTTTTATCCTGTGAGAATTATGTAGTGTTTGAGCTAAAATGGACCTTAGACATACTTTAAACTAAGTTTTGAATTTTTAAACCACTGATAATTTTAAAAACTGTTATTAAATTTGCAAGTAAAAATTGTATATATGACTATGCCCAACATGCTATTTAGTGTATGCATGTTGTAGAATGCCTCATGAAGCATACCATACATATTTAATGTGATTGTGTGTGTGTGTGTGTGTGTGTGTGTGTGTATGTGCATGTATGGTGAGAACACATGAAATCGATTCTCTTAGCAATTTTCAAATATACAGTATACTGGTACTAACTATAATCGCCATGGTGTACAATAGATCTTTTGAAGTTATTTCTTTTGAAATCTTGTATCTTGTGATCAACATTTTTCCAGTCTTTCAAATAATCTCTCCAACCCGCACTCTCACACACTCTGGCGATCATCATTTTACTCTCTGTTTGAGCTTTACTTTGCTCTAGTTTTTTTTTTTTTTTTGAAGATTTCACATACAAATGATATCATGCAATATTGTCTTTCTGGGCCTGGCTCATTTCACTTAAGAGAACCAGCAAGTTTATTTATATTGACATAAAAGGCAAGATTTCTTTCTTTTCTTATGGCTGTCATATGTAAAATAGATATAGATATAGTTATAAAATATAGATATACATATAAATATATAGATACTGATACAGATATAGATATGCATATAGATACACATATAGATGTAGATATGGATGATATCGATATAGATGGAGATGATATAGATATAACATTTTCCTCATCCACTCTTCTGTTAATGTACCCTTGATGGTTACTGTGAATAGTGCTGCAGTGGATATAGGAGTGCAGATGTTTTTCCTATATACTGATTTCACTTCCTTTGGATATACTACAAGTAGTGGGATTGTTGGATGATACGGTAGTTCTATTTTTAATTTCTTTGAGGATCATCATCCAATTTTTCATAAGGACTAGACTAATTTACATTCCTCTCAACAATTTGCAAGGGGTTCCCTTTTCCATGCATCCTCACCAATACTTGTTATCTTTTGTCTCTTGGATGATGGCAGTTCTAACAGGTGTGAATGGTGTCTCATTCTTAAGCACTGCTTATTTTTGCTCACTATGTTTTTTATTTCTCTCTTCCTTACAAGATAGGGTGTCTTCACTCATCTTTGTACTCTCGGGACTTAGAACTGTATATCTCATGGCTCTCACAATATTCCTTCAGAGTATCTATAAAGTGGGTTTGAATTTTTTAATGTAAGGTGACTGGTTGATGTAAAGTGACTGGCTGTTATAAGCCTCCCTTTTCAATATAGGCACCTGGGATTTCACCTGCATTAAGATATTTTGCCCTATTACTGTCATTCTTTTGATAATGCACTTTCTGGTTATAGAAGCAACCCATGCTCGTTGGAGAAAATTTGGGAAGCATAGAAAATAATAAAGAAGGAAGAAAAATTGTCTATGACCTCAATGCAATTGCATGCCTTATCTGGGTATTTCGGGAGTATCTTCATTTGGCAACACAATGTATGCTACTAGACTTTGGGTCATATCTGTGTATCTGGTGCCACATTTACTATACCATACACCTAATCAATGTCAAATTTATCTTCTGGGGATCCCTGGGTGGGCTCCTGGGTCTTAGGAAACTAGAGTCACAGCTGAACATAAATTACTCTCCTTTGATACTTTATTGATAATACAGCTATACTTTCATTTGAGGCAACCTCAGTCTCACCATTCTTTGTATGTTTGCTAGGATGCACCAGAGATGTGTTCCCAAAATCAGATTTCCTGGCTGGAGGTCAACTTTGTTCTTCCATGAATCTCAACTCTTGGTCAGCTCTGATTTCCCTTGCATGACCATCCACTCTGCAAACCTCAGCACACCGATGTAGACCCTAACTCTCCCCTACCTGTGAAGTTTCTAGGTTGTGTCAAGATGGTAGGTTGCAACTAATGCAAATTAGATGGTTTCTCATGTTCCTGGGATGCCCTGTAGTCTTGTGAGCCTTTGATGTGCCCTTAGAGAGGCAATCTTTGTCACAGTGAGCAAAAAGTTCTTGTGATGCCAGTTTCTGGTTGGGATCTTCTTGTTTGTAGAAACTTAGGTTATGTGATCTCTGAAACTAACAATTTCATGGGCAAATTGAATTCTTTCAGACGTGATGAAGAGGTTAGACAGTGATTGGGTGCTGACTATTCTGATGACTCATACTGAGGCAGAAGGTAGCTAGAAGCAGTCAGAGAAAGAAGGCAAGGCCTGCCTGATCACCTACTTTCTAGGCGAGGTCTTCCTTCTGAGTTAAACCTTGTTCCATGTTCAGGATATCATAGTCTAAATACAAAACCAGTGAGATAACCCAACTCGTATGTAAGTCTCCAGGCATTCATCTATTGATCTGCAGCAACTCTTGGCTGACCTTGGCCCTTATCACCGTGTCATTACCCTCCATCCTCCCTTTGTTGGCTTTAGGAGCCATGAAAGTTTTCCATGTGCCATAAAAGATTAAAAAAAAAAAAACTCCACCATCAATGGAAGGGCAGAGTCAAACTGCTTATTGGCAACTGTAAAACCTCAGACCAAACCTTCAATTCCACCTCCAAACTCTAATGCTTAAAACCCTCAATAGCAAGCCTCTTCAGATCTGGAGCCCGCCGGTCCATTCCTATTCAGTGGAGTGTGCTTTCACTTTCAATAAATCTTATTTGTT
This sequence comes from Cuniculus paca, assembly GCA_004365215.1. Classification (NCBI taxonomy): domain Eukaryota; kingdom Metazoa; phylum Chordata; class Mammalia; order Rodentia; family Cuniculidae; genus Cuniculus; species Cuniculus paca. The sequence goes on along the minus strand of RJWT010007839.1, from coordinate 17,604 downwards.
CAAGACACCAAAAATCTGAATAGGAACCCCAACCTGATAACAATACCTTCTACTCATAAAGAAAAGCTGGAGCTACTGTATAGGTTCTGAGCTAATGCTCAGGTGCTTATTGACTGAACCTGGATGTCCATGCCTCTTTTCTTGGGAGCACTTACACCTCTGGAACTCCTGATGAAAGATGGCTACCTGAAAGCTTATGGACTTGGGAACTCTTCCTTTTTCCCTCTCTGTAGTGGTTCTCTTTTTTTTTCCCTATGGAAAGTCCTTTCCATAATGAAGAGATGAATTCTAGAACATTTTCTATAAAGTAAATTTAGTTTGCTACTGATTTCTATAGGAAGCATTGAAATGTGATTCCCTCCCTAAACATAATCCCTCAAAGCCTGTATTGATAGAATTTGTCATGGTTTGCTCTTACAGGTGGTACTTCTTAGAGTAGTACGTATTTTAAAGTACCAAGCATCCAATTCCTCCTATCAAACTGAAAAAATGTCACTTGCAGACACTTCCAGAGTCTGGAGACATCTGGAAGTTTGTTGAGTACTTTCTCTTTTTTGTTTGTTGATGTTTGATGGGGACAGATTGAAATATCAAACCTGACTAGCCAGGTTGCTTGGCCCATGACCTTTGATAACCTGAAACCAGTGGCCTGTCTCACCCCTACCTGGTTGAAATCCCATACATCACATTTCTCCCATGCATTTGACTAGAAACTAACCCATACAGATGGGGCTTAGTGGTTACTGGATAGAAGCTGAAACATTCAGAAATATGTACCTTTATTAATTGATAAATCCGAAGCATCTTGTAGAAGTGAGTTTATCAAGTTGAGCTTTATTTTGGGACCATATCCTCCAAAGTAGCATACCTTGGATGCTGAATCATCTTTCTATGGTCAGTACTTATTTTTCTCATGATTTAGTCACATTCTGTATTGATTAACACATGACCATTGAAATTTATGCTCAGAAGAAATTAAGCATGTAACAGAGAAGGGTTAGATTTGTCTGGTTTTATTGACCTCTGTTGATTGATTTGCATAACCTCAGGTGTGCTAATTGGTCTCTGCAGGCCTCAGTTTCCCCATGTGTAAAATAAGCAGACTGAACTAGGTAGTTTCCAAAGACTTGCCAACCTTTGCAACTTTGTTGCCATAGAATGTCACCAAAATTTATTTTCTGAGCTCACATTTGTTCTTTGGAATGAAACATGTATTGGGGCTGAGAGGAGGGAGCTGATTTTTGTATTTTAAACAGATATATTTATCCATTTGTAGCTTATTTGATTGTATTCAGATAGATACATACTGTGGAAGCAGCAACACCCAAATGTGCTGAAAGACTGCAGTAGGATACGGAGGCACTAAACTGTATTCTTAGAACCCCAGCTGTGAGCTATTATGTGTTTGACTGGAGCCCATGGGTCCAACTAGGTTCCACTGGGGTAAGAAGTAATCAGCTCAGGGTCTTAGCGAGGACAGCTGTGGAAGATGCTGTTGTGCTGTACAGATCCCCTTTATTCCTGCCTTAAGTAGAATGTCCCACAGCTCAAATTATAGACTGCCTCTGCCAGAGACATCTGGAAGTTACCACCTCCCCACCACCTGAGGGCAGCTAGTGGCTGGCGACCGAGGGGAGCACAAAATGCTGGTCATCTTGCTTCAGGAAGGAAGAGTAGTGCAGTCGCACTCCAGAGCTTCCCATAGAATCAGGCTGAGCTGGACTTTTCTTGAAACCATGCCTCAGTTTACCTTTCCCCTTGCCCAACCCTGATTCTTTCCCTGCCTTGGGGACTTTTTCTGAGAGCAATTTCTTAATGAATCACCTGTATAAGACACATCGTCTCTACTTCTGCTAGGAAACCTGAATTATTTTCTGCCTCTCCATCTGGTAACATGGAGAATAAGCCCAGCAAAGGAAACTCAAGCTGGCTCTGAAAGGAAAAAATACCTGTGTTAAAAATCTTTTTAACTTTGGACTTTCTAGATCTATGTCTTCAACTTGGGACTTACAACACTTTCCAAGGCCAATTTTTCATAACTCAAAGGAGAATCACTCTGACTGGGATTCATAACTGTAGGTATTGTTGGTTGATTTTCCTTTGGATGTTTTTTCCTTCTGTTGCTCCTTTTTCTTCTCTTGCCCTTCCCAAGGAGCCAAGTCATCCCTACATTGCCAGCTGCTGTGTACCCTAAGCTGCTCACTTTCCAGCTCACACCATTACCAGCACCTGTGGTTTCATCACTTCCCAAGTCTGCTCTCAGAGAAAACTTCCTTTTCCCAGCCTCCCCCAACCCCACTTTCCCTCCCATTCTTCCTGAGTGTGCATCAGCCTGGCTTCAAGCCCCAGGGATGAGGCTCCTGCCTTTGAGGTTGGCAGTAGCTTGAGCACATCTTTAAAGCAGGAGGCGGTGAGAGATGGATGCTGACCAGAGGTGATGCTCCTCATATGTCATAGAAACCATGAGCGATGAGGAGTGTATGAAAGAGCTCAGACTGTTTAGCCTGAAACGCCAAGTGGATGACTCAGGGGCAGTGTGATTGCTGTCTCCAAACACTTGGAAGGCAGTCATAGAAAAGAGGAATGGGGTTTTCTCTGTGTGAGGCCAGAAGGCAGAACAAGTGCCAGCTGGTGGGTGGGGAGTTCAGAGAGGTGGCACTCAGCTGATTTGAAGGAATTTTCCTGGGAGTTTAGAATACCCTGTGCTTTGCAATCGGTGTTACTTGAGGCCAAGGGATTGCTGATCAGCAATGCTCTAGACAAGGATCAATACAAGGTAAAAGGTTGGATTTAATGACCTCTAAAGTTGCTTCCAACTCTGAGAGTATTTGATTTATTTTCTTCCTGGATAGATACTTGAGGTCAGAGGTGAGGGCCACTGAAGGAACCGGTAATCAATGTGAGTGAGCACATCAAGCCCATAGAGAACCCCACTGCCCAATACTGGGCAGCTTTGAAGCTAAATGTTTTGGAAGCTAAGAATAAGAGTGGTGTCCTGGAGATTCTCTACATAGAGAAGAGTAGATATTTCCATTCATCCAGAGAGAGTGCAGGAGGAGTGTGGACAGATGGGGGAGCTAGGGATCAAAGTGACTGTTTAGTGATCTGGGCCTCCTGAAGAGTGTATGCTCTGCTCCTTGAGAGGCAGGTTGAAAAGGGAGCTAGCTCTAAGTCTAGAGAGAAAATCTTGGGTTTGTGTTGAGTGTGGTCTGGTTCCATGTGGAGTGCAGGAGAGACTAAGATGTATAAGGATTAGAGTTAACTCTAGAATTGGAGGAGCTAGAGACAGGATCTATTACAGCAGCTGGGAAGGAAGATAATCTGGAAAGAATGCCCTGGTAATAGACAACAATGGAGCATCCAAGCTAGCTGAGGATAGCAAGTATTGGAATGATGGAGGGACTCTGGGACCTGAGATAATAACATAACGAAGCATGTTAGCCTCCTGATATAATCACTGAATTCAGTGTTAGACAAGTATAGACAGGTTCCAGGATTATATGACCTTGTACAAATTACTTATCCCCTCCCAGACCTCAACTTCCTCATCTATTCAATAATAATATTCTAATACTGATGCTTCATAGGACTGTTGGTAGTAACTGAATGAACTAATATAAATAAACCATTTAGTAGTGATCAGATGCTAATAAAATGTCAGTTATTTGGTGGCGGGTGTTATTTTTATTATTACCATGATTATCTGGTGATTAACACAGTCACAGCAGTTCCAAGAGGAAAAAAGGACTTTTCTGGAAATTCATATTGACAGTACAGCATCAGGAAGGCCCAGGAGAGTATGAGGAATGAGGCTGTGATCAAGCCTGAGACCAAGCTATTGTTATTACAGTTCAACATAAACTGCTGTAGATACCCAGACTATGTCAAGAATAGTTCCTTCCATTTGTCCAACACTGTGCAGTTCACAACACCTGTTAATGATTGCTGGCATTTTCCTGAGTATCCCAGAGACTGCTCTAAGAGCTTTACCTTTCCATGCAATATTTCAATCAGTCTTCACAACAGCCTCATGAAATATGTAGTTCTTTATTTTTCTTTTTAATGGAATAATTTAAATCTGAGAAAGGTTAAACAATTAACCTACAGTCACTTAGCTAGAAATGGGCAGATTTGGGATTTGAACCAGGTAACCTGATTCCAGATCCTGGATGCTTTACAAGATTTCATTTGGTCCTTCTAAAATTCTGATAGTGCAACATATATCAGTGTATCTGTTTCATGGTTAGACATAGTAGACTGAGAGATTTAGCTGACTTGCCCTAGGTCATTCAGCCAGAAAGTTGGGTATAGGAATTTGTGTCTTCTGGTTCCCTTTAAAGTATTTCTTGCGAAGTGTTGAGGTGTGTGAAATCAAGCCATATGCATCAGCATGTATTCAAGTCATAGTTCAGAAGGACTGGAATTTAGGTCCAAGATTCCTCAACCTTAGAACAGGATCCCGGAAGGTACTGGAGCTAAAGCAGAAGAAGAGACTATGTAGACTGGAGGGGGTGCCCTGCACCCTAAAGTTCAGGTGTCCATGAAGCCCTCTGGCTCTTACCTGCATCCCTTCCCCTGTGTCTTAGTTTATTTTTCTTATTGCTCAGACAAATACCTGACACCCAAAATTAGGATAGAAAAGGTTTATTTAGCTTACAGTTTCTGGAGATTTCAGTCCATAATCATCTGGCTCCAAGGCAGGGTGGCATGGCACAGGGGCAACACTTCAAGGCAGCAGCCAAGGCAAAAGGGAGCAACACAAGCCTCTTCTCCATCCCTTATATTGTGCACAGGCCACCCCTGCCTTTATAGGGAGGCTGTAGCACTCACAAAATGTCCTTGCCCTCCTTTGCACAGGATGAGGCTATTTACAAAGTAAGAACCCTGGATCCCTGCGGAGTCTCTCAGTTAAACTTCTAAACTTCTCAAATTGACACAATGTATTAACCATAAGACCCTGTATAGGTTAACAGAGAAGGAACAAAGGCAGCCTCACTTCTTTCTGGCTGAAGGCTGAAGGAAAAGCTTGGGACTACCAGGCAATAGTCCAGTTTTTTAGTATACGAGAACTTAACTTCCAGCTACGATTTCAGGTTTAGAGGAGAATAGACAGCATAGATGCCATCAAAAGTCTGGTTATCGAAGTAGCTGAGCCTAGCCTGTCCTTCTAATGAATGTGCAGGTCACCACAGGCTGGTGGCATGCACATGTGTTGCAGCTGGTTTGTTGAGAAGCAATGCCAGGCACTGTGCATCAGCTTTGAAATTTAAAACTTTTCCTTTTTTTTTTTTTTAACTGGGAATCAAACTCACAACCTCACATTTGCCAGGCAGGTGCCATACTGCTGAGCTGTATCCCCAACCCTAAAACTTTTCCTTTTGAGGGGAATATGGGCACAGGATCCTGTAGCCATGGTTTCTGCATATTACAAGCCCCACATCTTTGGAGCAGGGCACATGCCTTCAGTACTTCAGAGCTTCTACCTTCTCTGCTTTGCACTTGATCTTTGAACTCCCTACTCCGGAATGCACAGGTGGAACGCCCAGAAATTGCACAGCACCCTCTTCAGGAAAGCTGAGAAGCTAGAGAAGTCTCTTCTGGCTAGGATTTAACATTTTCTATTTTTCCCACTTGCCAACTAGGGTTCTCAGGGGTCCCACTTAAGGAACTGAACCACACTTTCCAGATATGCATGCAAATCTGCCTTGCTAGTTCTTTTCACTTCCACTGCTTCATATTAAATCTGGCTCTGGGTGGCAGAAAAGATAATTTGATGGGAAACAGATGTGTCTAAGAAACCAGGTGGCAAGAACTTGGCATTGAGTGCTCCAACTTCTGCTTCTGAATCAGTGACTTGATTTTAAATGTCCATCCAAGCCTGCTCTAGTGGACAAATTTGCAGGTAGCAGTCAGGAAAAGATGAGGCCCTAGAGTGAGACTATCAATTTACAGACTATTTTATTGACCTTTTTATTACATATTACAATCATGTAATATTGGATTAACCTTGGGAAATTATTTAATTAGATCTGGGGAGAAATAAATAATTTTTAAATTGTGTAGCTCGGTTGGCCACAACCTGTGCAAGTTTCTTCTGGTTTCCTCTTTTACCATCCCTGCCTAACACAAACTTTTTGACTTCTAGTCTAGCACCATGTTCTTCTGTCTCCTCCTTTCTGTTGTGTGAACAAGAGGTTTTATCTTGGGATCCTCCAGATTGTTTTCCTTTGCATTTTCTCCTCCTTCCCTGGATAGAGTGATGGAGAGTCCTTTTTCTGGAGCAGGAGTGATTAGAAGGTGAACCAGCATGTCTTCCAAGCTATATAGGGGAATTTCAGGTTCTCACCTTATCCCTGGTAGACCTGAGAGATGCCTGTCCCTCTTGTGAAGGGTGAGAAGGTAGCCAATAAAAGAAGTGTCTTTACAGAGTGGAAGTGACAGTCTTCTACAGTGTGAGTCAATGCAACTGCTGCCTTCCTGGAATGATTTTCTAGCAGAACACCTTCCATCCCCTGGGCCTGTTAGCTATTTCAGGGACATTTTAAGTGGCTATTAACAAATGTTGAATTATGGCTGCAAACCTCTGGGAGTCGAGTGACATTCACATGAATCACAAGTGAGCTCTGTGCAGTCAAGGCTGCCACAATGGACTGGAATTAAACAAACAGGAGCCATTGTTCTCCCAGGAGCAATGAGGCAGGAACGCCACTCTGCGGAGCGTGTGAGACAGGACACTGTTCCAGGACACTGTTGCTGCAGAGAAGGCAGATGCTCTCTGGTTTGCAGAGACATATTTCAGTTTAATGTCTGAAAAAATCTACCAATATTCAGCACATTCAGGGTTCTACCAGGCAATATCAGGGGTTCTCAGTAGCCCAGTACGTTGTTTCCCTGACTCAACAAACATCTCTTAAATGCTTCTTATATCCTGGACATTGCGCTCAAGAATATTTGAAATAAATCATAGCCAGCCCAGGAATTCAGGGAGCTCACAGTCTAGTAGGGAGGCAGGGTAGTGAACAGGTTGATTAATTTATGCTAAACAACCAAAATTTGCACAAGGTCCAGTGGCAACACAGAGTAGACTCTGAAAATCTTTCAAAAGGAAACAGAGTTATATTTTTTCTTAAAAAATTTGTCAAACTAGTATGGAGAATTCTGGTGTGTCCTTCACTTAGAAGCTTCCGGGATGGCCCGGTCATGTCCTTTGTGACCAGCGTTCTATCCCAGGATCACTTTCCCCACCAGAAGTCAGATTTCCCTTCACTCTGAAACTTTTTCAGTTTCACCTTGATTTTCATGACCTTGACATTGTTTTGTAATTCAAGGTCAATCATTTTTCACATCTGAAGTGTGGGTTTGTTTCAGTGCTTCCTCTTGCTTGGAATCAGATTGTGAATTTTAGGCTGGGATTTCACAGAACCAGTGCCTATCCAAAGGCCCACAATCTGTATTTGTCCCAATACTAATAATGTTGACTTTTGTCATGTGATAAAAATGTGCAACTTTGAGGCTGGACTTTCATCTCTGATCTCTTTTTCATCTGCTAGTTTTATCATGCATTGATTTTTCTGGCCTGTATTATTATAATGATCCTTGCCAAATGGTGATTTTCTAACTCTCTTTCCTTTTGTATTTATCAGTTAACTTTCTAAAACAAAGAAGAGATTTCTCTTCTTGCTTTTTATCCAGTTACTTATATCAATGTAGACTCACAGGTTTCTATTTTACTCAGTGTGATACACTCTGTTAACATTGTTATTTATTTTGAAACTCAAACTTGTTCATGATCGGGGCAGCCCTTCCTGCTCACTTCCATGTCCTTTTGACATTTCCCTTCATTCTGTGAGCACTGTTTATTTTTTGGCCCAGCTAGGTAATTCAGGTTCATCTTCTTCATTCTTTAGTCCATTATCAGCCATGTCTCCAGCAGTGATTGGATCCTTTCAGTGGAAAACACTGTTTAGAAGCAAGATTTGGGTACTAGGTGCATTCATTGATTACTAGGCTGCCACCACTCCCAGGTCTTCTCAGTGAACAGAATCAAGATATTCACATATTCACTTACATCAGCACACGAAGCCCTGGTTTACCTGGATACCACCAATTCCAATCTAATGCCACAGGGTTCATTCTAGCTTCTCCTTTTTCCATATTGGTCATTCCTCTCTCCAGTAATAAGAGAACTGTGTCCCATGATCCTCAAATGATTAACTTGCTAAATTCTCTTGAATAGAGCCCAAGGATGGACTGTCTGTCCTGCTGGGATAGCACTCTGCTTGGCTGCTTTCCTCTCCTGGGCCCAGTGCCCACTGGACTGCCTCCTGTCCACTCCAATCTTTCCTTATGTGTGCTCTGCCGGCTACCAAGCTGCCTTCCTTACCATTAACATTCCCTTAATTATTCCCAAAACAGTTGTACAGCTTTCCAACTTCTAAAATTCAGGTGCCACTGAAGAAAACTATCTGACTCAAGATTCATGTGTAGTATTCAGTTATTGTGACTCTTTTCATCAGAATGTTCATTTCAAATGTAATGCATAGGTCCAATTTTTAAAAATAGCTATGTTGATGTACAATTCTCATGTAATGCAATCTAGTCATAAAACAGCACGATTCCATGGTGTGCAATACAGTCACTGAGCTGAAAATTTTAGAACGGTGCTCATTAGCAATCACCTCTCTCCTCTAATTTCCTGCAATTTCACTCTTTTGCCCCCAAGTCATCATTAGTCTACTTTTCCTGTCTATAGATTCACCCATTCTGGAGATTTCATACCAAAGTAATCATGCAATGCACAGTTCTTATTTAGCATAATGTTTTCAAGGTTTATTCATGTTGTAGCATGTACTAATATCTATTGCCTTGTATTACCAAATAATATTCCACTCTCTGGATATACTGCATCTTATTTATCTAGTCATCGATTGATGGGACTTTGAGTTATTTTTATCTTTTGGCAATTATGAACAATGCTGCTACTCAGATATCTCTTAGTATTGACTTTTGAAAGAAACCGGACCAGTTGTCCTAGTCAATTATCCCACATCACGAATCCATCTGATTTTGCCTTGTAATATCAATTGGCTTGCTCCTCCCTCCTCTGAATCCTTTATTAAATGGGAGTTAGGTTTAAGAATTTGATGATATTTAGGTTAATGACTTTTGAGGAGAGGAGTTTACAGTTAAAACTGAACCCTTCATACTGTGTCCTACTAGAAAAAACATACTCTGTGACTGTCCCACTGGCAGAGATGGTAGTTTGGTGCTAGTTTAGTTAAGGCTACAACTCTAGGTCTCTCCATTGTATCGTCTTTTATCCTCAAAGCATTCTTCTATCATCAAATAATACTCTGACACCCTGTAAATGTTCTCTTTCTCTAATACTGGCACCTTAAGTATTTCATGAGAGGTTGCAAAATAATACTTTACCAGTTCTATCATTTCTTCCTACGTTTGTTATCAACATTCTTTTGTAAGGAAGAGCTTTCTCTCACCAACTGGATCAACCACGTTCCTTCTATGAAGGCTGAATAAATGCTTATTCTTGTCCTTTAATTACCAGTTTTCAGAGGACAGAGTTGGTGTAATAATTGCCAGGGTTGGCTTTGAGGGATGATTTGTTCCCAGATGGACATGGGAGAAGGTATGCACCAGAGGCAGTCGAACAATGACTAGAAAATGACTGTGGGTGGCAGGGGCGAGAAAAGGTCCCTAGGCCTCCACTTAGCTGTAGTCAGGGCAACCACAACTCCTTCCAGATCCCACGATGTCCTGGGCAGTATGGGGATCTTCATCTCCCACACATGGTCCTTCCTAGTCTGGAGGCTGGGCAGGGCTGGAGCAAAGATGCCACACACTAAAGTTGGTGGAGCAGGGCTGTGACAATACTAGTTGTGTGGCGTAAGGCAGATCCTGAAATACCAACTGCAGAGATCTTTATTATTTGTCTTTTGCTTTCATATTTCCTCACTTCATGGCATCTTCCCTGAGTAGAGCACAATGCTTGAGCTGCCTTGTGTTTGTTTCCAGGGAATTCATTCATTCAGCCAACTCCTCAGTAGGACAGGGAAGACAAGGGACAGTTAAGGGAAATCTCACAAGTGGATGCCATTTAATTAAACTATCAGGATAAATGATGGAGGAAAATACCTAGTGAATGTTTGGTATGTGCACTGCACAAGTGTTAGTGCACATCATCTTCTGGGGACACCACAGAGGAGGTGCTTTCACTCGTCTCATCTGGAAAAGGAAGCAGAGGCTGGAGGGAATTGCAAGGGATTCACAGCTATGGCCTCCTGTGCTCCCTATTTTGTTCTTCTAGGCAGTGTGTTAGGAGATGTTACCCTAGGAGGGAACACTGGGCCATGGGGCACCTGGAAGTTTTATATACTCTTGCCTCGAACCTGTTTTTCTGGACAGTTGGGTAACTCACCAACTCACTGGGGTACAAAGAGAGGGCTGAATGTTTGTGTGCCTGACAAATTCATATGTCGAGATTTTAAACTCTAAGGTGATGGTAGTAGAAGGTTGGGTCTTTTAGAGGTGTTGAGACAGTGAGGCTAAGAGCCTCATGAATGAGATTAGTGTCCTTTAAAGGAGGTCTGAGAGAGACCACCCTTCTCACCACATAGGAACACAGATAGAAGGCACCATTTACAAAGCAGAAATCAAGCCCTCACTTGACACCAAAGCTGTTGGCATTTTGATCTTGGACTTCCAGCCTCCAGAACTGTGAGAAAAAAATGTCTGCTTTTTTATAAGCTGCCCAGTTTATAATGTTTTATTATAGCAGCCTAAACAGACTAAAACAGGAGCGAAGTGGGTGGTGATCACAGAGGGAAGAGACACCCAGTGGGCACAAACGTGACTGTCCCCAGAAATCCTCAGCATCAGGTTCTGTCCCTTCTCTGCAGCACTTGCCTGGTAGTTCCAAACAGAATTCCTCCCACCAACTTGCTTCTGACCTGCCTCCATGGAGTCACTAATTGTCATATACGCTAATGAGCCCAAGAAAATTAATACAGAATATGGGTAATGATGATTTCAGTGGATGGATTTAAAACTGCTTCCCTGGGAAAATATAATTTAGTCTGTTTTCTGGGAAGGCACCTCACAACCAAACAGCATGTTGGGTTAAGGTTTCAATTGTGGAAGACTAAAGTATACTTACAATGAGTAATTATTTCAACCTGCTGTTAGTTCATTCATTCATTCATTCATTCATCTTGCAATTCTGGAAAACCTGCTTTATCTGGAATAGATAAGGCTCGTCTCTGATCCTCAGTGAAATCTCAAATTTTTAGCAGCATGCAGATATGTAAGCAAATAATTTTAATTAGAATGGTTATGGGATAATTATCTGCATAGGGGGTATTACAGATGGGAATGATTTGTTCCAACTGGGAAACTGGAATGACTTCACGACAAAGGTAACATTTTAACTTGGCCTTCAAGAAGCAGAGCTTTGATAGGCAAAATGAGCAGATGAGGACATTCTAGGACAAAGGAAAGATGCCGATGAGGCTATGAGACAGGCGGGTGCAGGGCAGGTACAATGGGGAAAGGCAGGAGCAGAAGACACTGCTGCAAGGGTAGGCCAGAGATGGTCTGCGAGGGACCCCAAGATGTTTGGGTATTTTAGACAATGGGAAATTATTGAGAGCTTGCAATGAGATGGTTATATTTTACTCCTTTTAGAATAATGATTGGTAACATCCTGGTTGAGAATGACTTAGATAAGAAAGATGCTTCAAAGGCATGGTCTTTGAATGTTTTGCTATAATATAATTACTTTGAAAAATAAGAATTCTGTGTTATTGATTCTTTTGCCTATTAATTGTATCTCTGTGGAATTCAAGTCCTTGGTGTGAATTACTGACTGTAGAATGCTAGATAAGAGCTGAGGTGGTGAAAAACTTCATCGTCCTGTGCTCAGAGGATTAATCAGAGGGAAGATGGAAGTCTATGGTCCTCAATTTTGTTTGCATGCTGGGATCACCTGGGGAGCTGTGAAAACTACAGAGGCCTGGGTCCCACTCCAGGGATGTCTGGGATGAAGTTTGGGTGTCCAGGTATTCATCAATAGCCAAATAGATAAAATATGGTGTATATAAATAATGGACTATTGCTCAGTCATGAAAAGTATTGCTGTAATGTGCAGCAACATGAATGAGAATGCAGGACGTGATGTTAAGGGAAATAAGCCGAGCACAGAAAGACATATGCTTCATGACTTCATTTGCATGTGAAAGTTAAAAACAAAGTTAATCTCATAGAGATTAACTAAAAGAGAAAACAAAGTTAATCTCATAGAGATTAACTTAACCCATTGTCCTAAAAAGTAGGATAGTGGTTACCAGAGGCTGGGAAAGGTAAAGTGGAGAGAACATAGAAGGAGATTGGATATATAAATTAACAGTTAGCCAGGAGGAATAAGTTCTAGTGTTCCATACAGCACATTAGGGTAAATGTAGCTGTCAATAATTTACTATATAAAATATTCCGGACTAGCTAGAAGAGAGGATTTTGAATGTTCCCAACACAAAGGATCAATGTTTGAGGTGATACTAGCTACCATGATTTGATCATTACATATTATATACATGCATCAGAATATCTTAGGTACCCCCAAAATATTTATAATTAGTACACTAATTAAAATAAATTATTGCTCAGTGAGATTGAAAACTACATGTAAGAGAGTCAGAATCCTGGAAATTGGAAGCAGAATGTAGGACTGGGTTTGCTGCTTGGTCACCTGCCACAGTGATGCAGACCCTGGACATGGTCCTCAACCCCCTTATTCTCTAGCTCATCTTCTGCCTGCAATGTTTATGTTCAAGGGTCCAGCTGCCAGGAGGCAGGCCTTTTGTGACTTCTTGGCTGGCATTAGAAGACAATGTGGTTCTTGGCTTGGGCCAATCAGGTTACTGCTGGCTGTGATTTTCTGGCCAGAACTCAGAGAAGCTAAGAGGTTCTGTTCTTGGAATTACGAATCAAGGGCTTTCCAACCTACCCAGCAGGAAAAGCCTCCATTTCAGGAAAAGCAACCCATTTGGTCTTGGAGTTCTGTCAGATCAATATTTGGGAGCTTGTACTTCACTACTCAGTTGCCAGTCTCTTAGGAGTTTGGATATAACTGCCCAGTAAATTAGGATTCAAAGTTTGGGATGTTACTCTTTTTGCCAAGTGCACAAAAGATTCGAGGCAGCAAGGACCCCAGAAGGTAATGTGCAGGTGTGGAGTCAAGGTCCAGATTTCAGAGTAGGGAGTGAAGTCTGACTCTCAGCTGCCCCCCAGGAGTGACTGGCTGCCTGTCTGTCCATCAGAGTGGTTGTAAGCAGGGAAGCCTTCCTGCGCAGATCAAATCTAATTGATCCTGGGTTCAGCATAGATAGACTTAGGTTTATGATGCAAACTGGTGCTGAGAAGAGTCAGGTCACATGTCGACCTACAGCTTTTCTGTGTCTCATCAGTGGGCTCAGGGCAGACTTCCACTTCTAAGCTTCTGTGACACTCATGGCCTAGGCTGGGCTGGCTTTTCCAGTCTCACCTTTAGCATGGTTGCCCTCACATTCCTCTCTCCCTGTGTTTCTCTTTCCCTCTTTGCACAGGTATGTGCCAAGTCCTTGACTATGTTCTCTCTCCTTGAGGACAAGCATGGGCCATCTAATTTTCCCTGTGGTCTTGCTTGAGGTGGCTGTCCAGTTTTGGTGAGAAGGAAAGGTGGCCCTTTTCTGGGGACTTTGGGGATTTTGTTTAGGCCATTAGCAAGGAAGAATGGTTGTGGTACCTGGGATATGGGGGCGGGGTCACAGAGGGACACAAGATCCCCAAATTCCAAGTGCGAATGAATTGTGATTAGCAACTCCCAAACCTCTGAGGCCACCTACAACCCCATTACAAGAAAGTTCACAACATTCTATGCCCAGGCATTGTGGCTATCAAGAAGACATTTCCATAGTAGATGGAGTGCTTCCTGTATCTCTGGAGACTGGGAGAAATGTGTGCCTGTTCAGTGTTCCTTTTCATTGGCCATGGCAGAGGCCCACTGCAGACATAAAGAAGGGATATCAACTCGAGAGCCATAGTCAATACCTGGAAGCTACCTCAAATATTGGAGAATAAATTTCCTTATTCCATGGCTTTTTAACTTGGAATTACTGACATTTGAAGTGGAGTAATTCTTTGTAATGGTGATACACTGTGTATTACTGTTTATTTAGCAGTATTCTTGGCCAGTAAACCTCCTGTTGTGATGACCAAAAACATTGCCCAGTATTTCCTGAAGAGCAGTTGTCCCTGCTTGTGAACCATGGGTTTATATGCAACTGGAAAAACCTCCTATGTCACAGGCTTGTCTTCAGATGTAAATAAGTGTGATTTTCAGGAAAAAGTCCTTGGTACATGGTGGGCGGCCTTCAGAAGGTACTGCAAGGCCCAGGGAAGCTGTGGGATCTCTTGGCTGCCTCTCAAGGTTTACCTGCTCGTGCCAGGCTTTACAAGGTTTCCCAAGCCAGGTGGCCATCAGGCTTGTTGGCACTTTGGATATCCTGGCCCAAGGCCATGCATGTAGCACCAGCCTCCTAAGCTTCTGTCCCACAGCCCAGAGCCAGCACTGCCCTTAGAGGCAAGCACTGATGTTCTGCCGCCAGATCACTGGAACCAGGCTGCCCCTGAGCGGGTTTCCCAGGCACTAGGTTTTTCCCAGGATGTGGTTTCTTTAGGAAAGAGGAAGAGAAAGGAAAAAGACCAATATCTACTGAGTGTTACGACAGTACCACACCCACCTACCCAGAGAAACTGTTTCCCCTGCACCATAAAAAGAAAAGTAGAACATAGCAAAGAAAGAGTAAAAAAAGAGATCTGAGTGCATATTCTTTCATTATATCTAGAATGAAAAATAAATCATGTATATTTATATCATATCATGTATATATATCAATCATAGAGTTAGTAGGAACATGTAATTAAATCATAAATCAGATAATGGACATCCCACACAGGACTTGGCTTATCGTAAGTCATAAATTTTTTGTTCATTCCCTTTGTTCTTTACATAGGACATTTTGGTTCATTCTTACAATAAAGAAGGGAAGGAAGTATTAATTAATGACTCAAATCAAGCCTCTGATGGGTTACAATGGGGCCTTGGTCCTCTCCAGGGATGTTTCTAAGGATGCCTTGGCTCCTGGGAGCCCCATGTGTCTCTAGATCTCAGCCATGCACAGAATTCTAGGTGGGGGTCAAAGCATGCTCTGCTTCTGCTGAGCCTTTGCAGGTTACAGTGAGCGTGTGTGTGTACACTGCCATCTGAACTGATAACCCACAGTGGTAAGGACGGCAGGAATGATTCCTGCTTTGCAGGTAAAGACATTCAAACTCAAGGAAATTACAGGGCTTTCTTAATGTCAAGCTCTAGGAAGTAGCAAAGTCATATCCTAGCTGAGATTGGCAAGACTACATCCCTCTTATTAGTCATGATGCCTGTACCTGTAGAAGTCACTATGATACTCCTTCCTCAGAGATCCCCAAGATGGAGCTGCTGGGAAGTAGCATAAGGCTCCTCAAATTCCAAAACAGTACCTATCATGGTCATAAACATTATCAGAAATGTTCCCCCAAGAGAACCAGAGTTCCTTAAAGTCCCACCACCACCACGACCACACAGAGAAGAATGGAAGAGTCAGACACAGCGTCACTCACCAGTAGGTCATGCTGGGGCTCTCAAATGCTCATCCCCAGAGTCTTAGCCACTCTAGGGCTTCACCTTTGCCTGGTCCTCCTGGGGAACAGTACTCAGTGTGGTTCCATCCCTGTGCCCTGTGTCTAAGTGGGATTAAAGGGAAGCCCTGCAGAGCCCCAAGTTTAAGTGTCTTCCCCCACTTCTGTGTTAGTATGAAGTATCTCCAGGGGATCTGGGGACAGGATTTGGGCTCAGGAATATCCTACCAGCCATGCATCCCTGCTGCCCCCTGCCTGTGCTGTCAGGGGACCACAAACTGGCTTCCCCCAGGGACAGCGGGATGACTGGCAGGCCTGAATCAGGACTGGCTTTGCCCTGGAGCCTCTGTGGGCAATGACCTTCACATGGCTATTTATATGTCCTAATAGTCCAAGGGACAGGAGGTCTGTTGCTGTGGATGCAGGATGATTCTTCTGGGGCCTGGGCAGCAGAGATAGGACTGGAGATTTATTTAGAGAATCTGACTGCTGACTCAGATTGGGTGTTTCTAACTGGTTCCTCCCCAACCTCTCTCTCTGTCTAGTCCCTATAATTCCCACTGTCAAACAACCGTCTCAAACACCGCCCCCCCCCCCCAGTATGTCATTACAGTTTCCTGACCAACTGTGGCTTCTCTTGTTTTCTGACCTGCATTTCCAGGTTCGGTTTACACATTCTCACAGTGCAGCCCTAATTCAGGGCAAGCATGCAATTGACTCCATTCTGAAGGCTGTCTTCCACTGACCCCTGACTTCACCTATCCTGTTCGGTCTCAGCATGCACCCCTCTTCTCTCCTTCAGCCTCCACATATTGCAAGTCATCTCCAGTGTTCAATTCCAGTGCTCCCTGTGCTCATCTCTGACACCAGCTCTGACTCCCTTGAGTGCCTTGGCACATTTTACCTCTTTTAGGGCATTTATCACAGTGATCTTATAATATGTTCACTTGCAAACTTCCTTTCCCCTGGCATTCAAAGGCGTTTGTTGATCATCTACTGTTTTGTAGCCAGTTGCTAAGAGAGGCACGGGTTATAAGAAGATCAGTAATGTGAGGCTTAGCTTTGGGCAGCTTGCAGTCCAGATTGGAAACGAGCATTCTAACTGGTTCATTATGTCATGAGAGGCACCATGCAGGGAGATTCTGAGTAGGATTCGAGAGTAGGCTTGTGAGCATCAAAGCATATCAGATGCCAAAGACATCTTTGGACAGGGACCACATCTTTCTTGTCCCCCAGTCTAGGATATGGAAGATACTCAGTAAATGTGTGTAGTTTTGCAAAGAGGCAGATCTTGGTCCTCCTTTCCTAGAACCCTTTCCCACCCTCCCATCACAAATACTTAGTGTCATCATTGTGTGCCTCTCCATCTAGCTGGAAGCCCCAGGAAGACCGTGACTGGATCTCATTTATTACTACTTTATCCTCAGAGCCTGAGCAGAGTGAGGGATGTGGGTGAAATCATGGGTGCCAATGATGGTCCTATCTTGGAAAATATGTGAAAGTTTCAGTGAGATTGCTCTGTTTCTAACTGGGTTCATATACAAGTATGCACATGTGCAAATAGATTAACCTCTTATCCCTACAGACAGCCTAATGGGTACAGAGCCACCCTAAAATGACAACATGTGGGTTCTCATGATGGACTTACTGTCACCCAACTGGGACCCCTGGCTATTGGATATGCTTTCTGCTCCTCTAGGCCAGCTTCCTGCATGGTTAATTGCAATCCTCCCTACCTCATCAGACTCCCTATGAGGAAGGAAATTGTGGACCTGGGTGGAAGACATCTCATATGAACTTTCTTTCCGTACTTGATTTACCAATGGTGAGATACCCAACTCCTAGATTTTAAGGAAGCTTTTTCATACAATTTTATTT
>RJWT010007838.1:0-27094 GCA_004365215.1 Cuniculus paca | reverse complement strand
GTTCATGAGGATGAAGTTTCATAAGTGATATTATTGCCCTTGAACTTAGAGATCAAAATTCAGTTTGCCTCTCTTCCTATTTTTTCTTCTCAGTCTTGTAAGGTTATAAGAAATTGGTTGTCTGAAAATAAAAAAGAGCCCTCACCAAATGAGACCATACTGTTCTCCTGATCTTAGACTTCCTAATCTGAGACTCCAGAGCTGGAACAAAAAAAAAGTCATTGCTAAGTTTTTATAAGAGAATAGAACAGATAAGAAAAAGGAGAAAACTAGCAAAGAAAAAACAAATGAGAAAAATTTTTGAGAGAGAGAGAAATAAAAACAAAATAGAAAGGAAAGCTAAAAAAGGAACACACTCACATACACACACACACACCCCAAAACCGCCTAAAACAATAAGACCTAAAAAATGCATCCAATCTGAACTTCCAAATATTCTTCTGTATTTCCAAATATATGGTTTCCTTCCAGGACCTACATTCTCAGAATCTAGTAAATTATGATAATCTCTGCTTATCTTTATATCCTGTTGGATTGTGAGATGCGCCCCTGCTCCAGAGGCTCCTCTGTCCATAAATTCCAGACTGTGGTGTGTTCTCACTCACACTGGTAAACTGGAAAGCGATCAGACACCACCAGACTCTGCAACATAGTGGGTTGGGGGTTCAAGAAGAGTGCTGTACTCAGTGTCAGCCCCTTCAGATCCAGCCACCTCTCAAAGCCACACTTGGAGGGCTTGGATTTTCACCACATAGTGCAAATGACCATGTCCTTTCTGATGGGAGGTTGGCCTTCTCAGGAGATCTATTATCTAGCCCTCACCCTCTCGGTGTTCATCTCCAGCTGGTGTCTCTCGCACAGTCACTAGGGTAAGTTAACACTGTAAATCCTGTACTGAAGCTATAGTGAAGTTCTATGGTTCAGCTCCACACAATCAACCTTTCCACAACAGTACCTGTTCACATTCTTTATTGCAGTATAACTGGTGCTGCACTGAATTTCTCCCTCAACTCTATTATGCTGCAAGGGAGTCACTCTTAGAGTAAAACTCCACTCTTTTTGCAGCTTACATTAGTCATAGATATTTCTTAGGGACAGTGTTGCTGACGCATCTACTCTTTCCCCCTGAAGTAGTTAATTCATTGGGATTTACCTTTTTTCCTGAGTGTCTTGTCCACAAGCTGGTTAGTCAGCTGGATGGTACGTCTGTGGGTCTGTGTTAAAGGTAATCAAAGTGCAGAGTTGGCTTGGAGTTGGCCACTTGACATGGCTACAGTATGGAATCCATCGTACAGAGTTGGCTGGGGTGAACTCGATGTGGCTGCTTTCCTGAAGCTGCTGTCCTTGAATCCCTTTTTAAAAATTATTTTATTCTTGATATTTGATGTTTTTTAGTATGTATTTGCATCTACAGTATCTTCTTTGGGAGATTATCCTTTTAAGACATTTATTCAGTTTGGTAGAATCAGCTATTATTTTATTATTAATTTTATTAAAGTAAGGGTTTGCATTTTTGACTTTCATGCATCATGTGTATGTACTTTTAAGTTTCCTTGCATTTTATTCTTTTAGTCATTATTTAAGCATCATTTTATTCTTTAAGTCATTATTTAACTGGAGGCCTGAAACAAATTTGTTTTGAATTCCTATTCAAATAAATTTCATTGCTTACTCCTTTGCTTCCAATTGTTCTCAACATTGAATATCACAGATATGAATTGGAAAAGATGGATGAAGAAAGATGACATCTAATAAGAAAAGTACAGCTAATTTTCTCCCATAAAAGATTTTTAATGATAGAGGGTGATCTAAGAATAAGGACACTCAGAGGACAGTTTCTGAGGTTTCTCTTCCCAGAGATAAGACAGTCTCCAACTTGCAAATATTCTTTGACAATCAATGAAATGAGCAATCAGATGATTACTCCAAACTCTGAAGATTACTGAGATTTTGGGTAAAAAATTTTGATGTTTGTAAATACATTTTTCAGTTCATTTTTCAGCATTAAATATATCAAATAGCTATTTAGTGTCAACCAGAAGCCCAAACATCAACAGATTGTTCATTTAATATGTCTAATCTTCATTACCATAATATTGGAGCATTATCATTCAAATTATTCAGTTGGTATAATAGAAAACTGAGACCCAGAAAGAAAAATTAACTTTCCATATTCTTAAGTGGTAGTGGCAGAACCAACTTATATAAGTGTTCTGTCTCCAGAACAAACATTCATTTCATTATTTGATACTGCTTCTCAAAAAGAGTGTTTAACCATTTACTCAACTCAGGAATTACATATGATATGTCTCACTGTGACTTTAGTTCTACATACCGAAATATTCTAAAAGTACAACAAATACATGTGTTTTCAGAGAGAGAGAGAAAAAAGGATAAATATCCCATTTATTTTCTCATGAGTAAATTATTTTAATTCTTTTAGCATTTACAAAAATGTATCTATTAAAATTTCCATCCTCTTGTTTGAGAATTAGATGACCAGATGAATATGATCAAATATTTGATAGCTGTGTATACTGATTATTTTTATTATACTGTGACTTAAAGTTCATTAAACTGATGCTGTGTTTCTAATAAAAATGACAAATTCCACGAATGTAAATATGCGGAACAATACTTAATTGTAGATACAAACTCTCTTATTAGATAAACTCATTGTGATCATATTAATTATTAAAATTGTATATTTATTTGAGAGTGAGTCAAGTTTATTTCATGCTTAGACATAATTGAAAAACATAATTTATGGATGGGGATTGAGACCCAAAAAGGTTAACTATTATTTCTGTGAAAGATTAAAATATGAGGAATAAATAATATAATTTGTATATGTAACCTTTTTCATTTTACAAAGTAATTTCATAAGTCAGAACAGTGTAATAAAAAATGACTTTTGGAGTCAGAAAGATCTGGATGAGAGTTTTGGGTCTATTGCTTTAATTTTTCCTGTGTTTCCATTCTGTCCCATACACTTTCATATGAGAATCTGATAATCAAAGCATATTCAGGAGGATTGCAGTGTATACATGTGCTTTCTCCTAACTGAAAATATTTTTCTTAGTGAAAATGCTCTGCTAGTTATTATAAATCATAAATTACAACATAAGAAACAGACATTGAACCAGATGGTGAAACTCAAGTTTTCATAAAATAAAATACATCATAAAAGACTGTTACAAATTGTTATTTTTAAAATCAAGTTGAATAATTCTTAAAAATTATTTGCATTTTATTACATGTCCTCTAAGTATAATACAATGTTTATGTTAGTTGATTTGTATCTAATCAGTCATATACAAAATGACAGTCCATAAAATATTTATAAAATAATTCACACCAGTTTCCCAGATTAGCATGACTTAATAGCATGTTAAAAAAAACCCTTGGTTTGATTCCCAGTGAGAAAAATAATCAGAAGAGCATATTTTCAATTGCTTAAGATATTAGGTCCATGTTTACATTTTAAAAATGTAACTGTATGTTTTGTATTGAGTTTTGTATTTTAAAATAGAATGACATTCAGATATTGCAGACATTTTATACTTTTGAAACTTATTTACCACAGGTGCATTTACAGAAACTTTGCTTTGCGTATAGTGGATAATGCATAAGATTTTAGAGTATGAGATTATGAAGTCAAACTCAAAACAATAAACATATTAAATAAACTATTAAGACAAAAACTTTCCTATTAATAGTAGGAAATATAAATCACTTTAATTTCATGTGTTTACCACATAATTTTTTTCTTTAAGTCAAGTTAAACTGGTTATCAAGCTTCCTTTAAATGGGTGGGATTTTGCAATTCTAGATTCTTTTTCAGAAATTTATCTATATCATCTGCATCATCTGGTTATAAAATTCTTCCCTTACATTTATTTTCATACCTCATTCTTCTATTAACCTGGTCAATAACTGTTTTTCCATTTGTTTGTTTCTTTAAGGGACTGAGATTTTTCCCTGCTAGATAAAGGGAATGTCTCCTCAAGGTTTAAACCAAGATCTTCTTATCACTTCCCTATCCTTTCATCTTAATATTGTTCACTGTCAGTTTATGAGCTATAAATATGTCTATTCTCTGTTCAGAGTTCAATTGTTTCCCCAATAAATTTGTTTTATTATTTACATTATAAAAATGTTATTCGCTGCCCTCAATTTTTCTGAAAATCTCTCTTCACTAGAGTACTGATTACTTGCAGAAGCACGGATGTGATCATGCTACTGTCTGACTTAAATATTGATGACTTGCTTCCAGTCTTCTTAGCATCAATTTCAGTGTCCTCCCCATGTTAATTCCAACTTTATAGACTGAGCCTTGATTTCCAAAAATTTCTCATGCTCTCATACTTTCTCTTATCATACGAATGACATGATACCTAAGTTTTCTATAACTCTGTTATAATTTTGCTTTTCGCAATAATGATCCCATTCCTGAAACAGCACTACTGCCCCACCCACTGAAACTGAACTCATCCTTAATGTTTTAGGAAAAATTTCTTTCCCAATAAACTATTATTTAACTCTACTTAGAGACATTTTTATTCTTATTCATTCTCTTAAAAAGACCTTTTCATTAAGTGTGCTTTAAAGTATCTTGATTAGAATTTTATCTTAATCTACCAAAATTAAAAGATTAATAAATCTATATATTTACCTTGACTTCACTATAAATATAAATAATGTAATTGCAATGGTTTCCATATAATTCAATGAAAGAGGATTTTTAATTATAATGGATAAAGTTTGGGTATGAAATATACAAATGTTTTGCTTCAAATATTTATCTTACAAAATTTCTCATAACTTTATTCTCTGTAACCAATGATCAGACCTAAATAACTTTTAAGAATGAAAACATTTTTCTACACATTCAGTTTGTTTTATTATATTAAGGATGAAAAGATATTACATATCCATTTTTTCACCTTTATTGTAACTAATAAACATACATCATGCTTTTCCAGACATGAGTCAGCATATGAATCTAAAAAAAGTTAGTCTCTATTCTCATTTTTTCAACTTACATGAAAACTTACTAAGGAACAAAATCAAAATCATAGAGTCTATAAATATACTACAACAAATGTTCAAGTGTTAACTCAGATGTTGTAGAACAGTTTCATGCAATTACAGTATGACAAATAGTAAAATGCATTGGCTTTGCAATTTGCACCCTGATTTGATCTCCAGGTTCAGGGGTACCTACGTTGAGGTCAACTGCATAGGACTGGTATATGTATAAAAGGATTAAAAAACATATCTAGGCATTTATATATCAATAAAGAACAGAAGTTCATTCAATAGTTGATTCTATGTGTACACAGAAAGGTAACTATAAATCAGAAGGAAAAAGAGATTAAGAAATTCTTATAAAGTTTGGATATGTAAGATAAAAATGAACAATAGCAAGCATTAACTTTTATTGAGCATTGATTTTATACTATGTACCATAAAGTGTGCTATATATTAAACTCTTTAATTCTTATTACAAATCTTACATAGTTCCTAAGATGATACCTAATTTTACAGACAGGAAAAATAATACAAATGAGTTTACACTGGTAGATAGGAGAACAACTTAGTATTAGTATTGAGTTAGTAATTCATATTGAATAAGTTATTCAACTTAGATCCAGCAAATTCATGAAACACTCTTAATTAATGTGACCTGTAGGTACGTCCCAATGTCAGAATGTCAGAATCATTTCTGAGAAATTTTCATTCATTAATTCTGAATTTCTGAGAAATTTCAAATATGAACATATGCACTTACTGTTAATCAGGTATATTAATTCCAAAAATTTGACATTTTCGATCAAACAACATGTCCTGATATTAATGCAGAGAACATTGTGCTTAGCAGTTAACATACTACTGAAAAATTGTTAATAATAAATTGTTATTTTAGTCAGCCATTGTGACACAAACTTGTAATGCTAGCATTTGGGAGGCTGTGGTAAGGGGATCACCATGAGTTCAAAGCAAGCCTGAGCTATGTAGTGAGTTCAAGGGCATTTTAGAATGCACAAAGAGAACCTGCTTCAAAAACAAAAACAAAGACAGCCACAAAAAGAAAAAAAACAGCAATCAATCAGTCAATAAATAAATAGTAATTCATTCTTGTTTGGTTTCCTGGGTAACATTTTCCCGCTCCAAAGAGAACCTTTGAGAAACCAATAAAACCATGTTTCCCTGCTAGAAAAGATTTTTAAAAAACTTTATAAAATGTATTTTCTGTCTTTTTTCTTTTCCACGCTAAAACCTTTTAATCATTATGAGCTCACCATGAGCTGCTGTCATACATTCCAACAAGAAGGAGCAGTAGTAACGACCCAGCTTGTGGACTGAAAGGCTTCCAATTGCAGAACCCACAGGCTGCTCCACAAAGAAAGAGAGAAGTCCCCACGGAGCCTTCAGAAAAGCAAATTGAGTGCTCGATTTATAGTACTAGAAGAGGAATCATGATTTCCTTTAAGAATCTGGGAATTAATGCCATCATTTCTCCTAATTCTTTTACTCCAGAAATGACCAACACTTTCAGCTTTTTTATTTAGATGGCTTTTTACCACTCACACACAGACATGTGCTGGCACCTGCTTAATAATCATCTCCAAAATTTCTCTAGAAATATTGGTACATTTATACACACATATGTAAAATTCATATATAATTAATATTATTAATTTTACTCATATAAATATAATCATTAAAGTGTAAATATATTACTTAATTTTTAGTAATGACCTTGTGAGTTGAAGAATATGAAAATAGAGCCATTGGGTATCACAGTTCATCAAGACTTTGCTCCAACGAGGTCAGACTCAGCAAAACATTTTATTATATGTATATATATATATATATATGCATACGTATATATGCACACATATATTTATGCTGCAGATTTTTTTTAAAAACTCAGCAAATGTGTTATATTTTAAAAATAAATTTTCCAGAAACTCATAATGAGAAAACATCCTCAGTCAGAAATTACAAAAATATGACAGTTCACATCATAACTACTTGTGAAAAACTAAAAGTTTTTCCCTAAATTGTGTGCACTCACTACTTTTATTTAAATTTGTCTATGAGAACCAACTCAAAAACGGGCATCTGTAATGAATACATACTTTTAAGATGAAGAAATACAAATTACAAGTAAATACATGAAAAAAATGTTCAAAATCATTGATCATTTGAGATATGCAAATTAAAACAACACTGAGATTACATTTCACTCCAGAAAGAATGGCTATCATAAAGAAATCAACCAATAACAAATATTTGAAGGGCTATGGGGAAAAAAGAACCCTTCTCCACTGTTAGTAGGGGTGTAGACTGGTGCAACTACCATGAAAATCATTTTGGAGATTCCTCAAAAAAGTGTTGGAGGACCCATTCAACACAGCTGTTCCCCTTCTGGGTATTTTTCCAGAACAATTGAAAACATCACACTGCAGCAATATATGTGCAACTATGTTTATAGCAACACAATTTGTAATAGTTAAATCTTGGAAACTACCCAAATGCCCATTAACCACAGAATGAATAAAAAAGGTGGTATTTCTATACAGTGGAGTACTACTTATCTGTACAGAAAGATAAACTTGAAGTTTTTATAGGTAAATGGATGCAATTTGAGATCATATTCATAAGTGAAATAAATTAGACTCACATATGTAAACACTATATTGTCTTTCTAGTGTAAAAAAACTGAAAAAGTAAATGTTATGGTTGATACATCGTGCCAACTTGAGAACTTTAGAAGTTTAACTGAGAGGCTCAACAGGCAGCCAAGATTCTTACTTTGTAAATATCCTCATCCTGTGAAAAGAGGGGCAAGGAGATTTTGTGAGTGCTGCATACCCCCTGAAGGGGTGGGGGGAGCCTGTGTACAATATAAGGTAGGAGAAGAGGCTTGTTTTCCCCTTTTGCTCTGGTTGCTTTTACTTGCTGCTGCCTTGAAGTCCCCTGTGCAATGCTACCCTGCCTTGGAGCCAGCTGGTTATGGATTAAAATCTCCAGGAACTGTAAGCTAAATAAAACTTTCCTTGCTTCACTTTGGGTGTCAGGGATTTTGTCCCAGCAATGAGAGAAAAGTCACCAAGACAGAATTTGGTACCAGTGGAGTGGGTTGTTGTTGCGACTGTACCTGGCCATGTGGTTCAAGAGCCTTTGGAAATGGCTTGTGGGACGAGTTTGGAAAGGTTCAGAGCTGTCGCCTAAAATAATAGCCCTGGACCAGCTTAGGCTGTTTTGTAGGGAAGATTCTGGTCAGAGTTCGGGAGACCAGAAAGCTGATAGAAAGCCTGCTGGTAAAGACCAGGCTCGGGAGGTTTCTGCTGGGGAGAACTGCATTGGTTGTTGGACTCCAGTTGATGTATGTTATGACTTGGCAGAAAGTTTATCTGTATTTTGCTCATGTCCAGAGACTTTGCCTGAGACAGAGATTAAGGGCAGTGGACTGATTAATCTGGCATAAGAAATTTCAAGGCAGTCAAATATTGAGGCAGTGGCATGGCTATTGTTGGGGGCTTTTAGCCGGATTTATATTGCAAATCAAGAGCAAAGAGCCAAGCAGGATGATTTAAAATGTTGTGAGTTTGGCCAGAGAGGAAGCTCCTGTAAAACTGTGAACTATAAAGATAGAGCTGAGATCTAGATTGCTGAGAAGTAGCAGAGAAATAGAAAAGATGGCCTGAAGGCAGTGCAAAAAGCATCAAGTCTCGAACCTTTGCCACTTCCAAACTGCAAAAGTGAAAGACTTTGCTTTGAGGAGAAAGCCTCAGAGCACCATGTTCCAGGATGGTGGCAGAGGCCCCAAGAGGTTCCAGAATGGTGGCAACATAGAGAATCTGTTCCTCACAATCAGGTTCAGAGTGCCAAGTGATCCAGGCCCTTGACCCTTACAGCTAAGAGAGAGGAAAGCCTGGCTACTGCTTCAACTGGCAGCAGACTTCAGCATTATCCACGTGGTGCTGGTTTTAGGTGCACACAGAATGCACAAGTTTGGAGGTTGAAAAGGCTTCCACCCCAATTTCAGAAGGCCGGGGAGGCCAGGCAGTTTGCCCCTGAGAGGGTAATGTGTGAGGCTGTGAATATAAAGCCAAAGATGCAGTGGAGACCCCAGAAATTTGGAAAAATCAGGAATGTGGATCATCTAAGTAAACCTGCAATGAAGAAACAAAGCCATCCCAAGAGAGAAGCCAGGGGATCAGTAAACACCAGAAGTGCCATAGGGGTAAAATCATACAAGCCCTTTGGAGCTCACAATTTGCCACAGATTGTTTCAGATGATGGACGTGCAACTACAAGGCTTAACATTTGCTCTTCTGGATTTTGTATTTTCTTTTGTCCCAATTCTTTGTACCCTTGTGTTTATAACTTTTAGAATGAAAATGTTTGTCTTGTGCCCTTTCATGTTGGAAGTGTTTAACTTTGTTTTCATTTGTACAGGGACTTGCAACTAAGAGTTTGCCTTACATTTCAGAGATTTGGGACTTGGACTCTTCAGCAATGATGAAACTGTTTCAATACTGCAACTGCTAGGACTTTGGCAGCTCTTTCAGATGGATTAAATGCCTTTTGCATAAAGGGATGTGCATGAGTCTTTGGGAGGCTAAGGACAAAATGTTATGTTTCTAGTGTAATAGAATGTTAATAGACTTACTGCTAGTCCTTCAGGATTGTTAAGCTGTGTTATAATGTTAAAGTTGAAAAATGTTAAGAATAAATGTGCCTTTGTATCTGGAGGTTGATTTAAAGAAATATGTCTGGTTGCCAAGTTGACAAGGAGTGGATTGTTATGGTTGATACATTGTGTCACCTTGAGAAGTTTAGAAGTTTAACCCAGAGGCTCAACAGGGAGCCAGGTTTCTTATTTTGTAAATATCTTCATCCTGTGCAAAGGAGGGCAAGGAGAGTTTGTGAGTGCTACACACCCCCTGAAGGGGTTTGGGGGGAGCCTGTGTACAGTATAAGGTAGGAGAAGAGGCCTGTTTTCCCCTTTTGCTCTGGTTGCTTTTGCTTGCTGCTGCCTTGAAGTGATGCCCCTGAGCCATTCCACCCTGCCTTAGAGTCAGCTGATTATGGACTGAAATATCCAGGAACTGTAAGCTAAATAAACCTTTCCTTGTTTCACTTTGGGTGTCAGGTGTTTTGTCCCAGCAACAAGAGAAAAGTGACCAAGAGAGTAAATAAGATCTAAAATGCACAATAGATATTGTGAAAGTGAAAGGGGAAGAAACTGCTCAAAAGGAAAGAACTGGGGTGAAGGAAAGGAGAAAAGAAAAAAGAGAAAAAACTACATATATATATGTGTGTGTGTGTATATATATATATATATATATATATATATATATCTAATCTATTAATTATACTACTAATCTCTAATAGCTCATCAAAAAGAATGATTTGTGCTTTGATCAGTTTTTCATACCTAGATCTTGTAATCTGAGCAACTACTTTGAAGATAACAATACACAATATATTAACCATTGTTAATCTCTGATTATTTTGTTTTGAAATTCTGTATCATCATTTTTATTCTTTTTTGTTTTAAAGTAAAATAAAAAAGTAAATTTCTCTTAGATATCTCATCAATGTCATGCAAAAATAAAGAATAATCAAAAACTATAAAGTTGGAAAATTTAAAAGAAAGACTCCACAAAAATTCACAAAAAAGAGAAATCACTTAGCAATAGGAAAGACTAAACAACACAAATAAATCATAAATGAGTATGTTAACAGAAAGAAGCAAACAGAAATGAAGACATACAGATTTATTCCATAAAATGCCAATTGGGATGAAGTAAATACTGCATTTTATAGATTCCTTGTAGTAGTGTTTACAGAATTTCATATATTTCATAAAGCTTATTAAATCAACACTTATATTGACATACTTTGTTTATGCTACAACTAAATAGAGTTTGTGAAATGAATACTAAGAGACTATATGAAAGTGTAACAGGCACGCTATTCTTATATTGATGACAGCTTGTTTTCACTTTTCCCAACTCCTCCAAATTTTTCTATCATGATTCGATGTTACCTCAACTTTTAAAATATTAATGTTGATCAAATACATTCTTTAAATAGAAGTGATATAGTTTGCCTCAGAATACTTTACTCAGAAAGTTCATGTGTGTACTTATTCTTAGAAAGCAGACAGTGAAAGCTGGAGTCAATACACACCAACACAAATATGTACTAGATAAATATCTAATAAATATATTAAATATTTGCATACTCATAAGCTTCCTAGGTATATCACCTTTGGAAAAGAAGTGTATTTGAGAGAATTTTATACCTTTTAGCAATTATGGAGCACTTTATTTCTCATGGCATTTTTATATTAAAATATACCATGCATATATTTCACTTAGTGATTCACCAGAATGTGACTAATATTACTCAAATCTAGTCTCAGAAAAATGTTAAATATTCAAAGAGGAAGCATATTATATTATCGTTATCCTTCCTAAAAAGAAAGAAAAATCAAGAAATTCAGAAAGAAAATGAAATAAGCAATAAGTCAATAGTTTTGATTAGCAATTTGAAAAGTTTATATATGTATTATATGCCTATGCATATATATACAAATATATTTATATAAAATATTTCCAGTGCCTTAAAATACATTTTACAAATAAATTATGGTATGAAAATATCATCATAACTACATTATTTTTCATGAGATAGAAGTAACATAATGTAAATATTGACATATAGTTTTGCCATACTGCTATATTTGTCTTTATTTATGAAAAAATGACTTTCCCCCTATCTCTTTCCCTGCTTCCATGATGCTTTGAAGAAGCATGATTTGATTTGAACAAAATTTGGTTTGTTAATTTTTCTCTCAAATTTTAAGAAGGTGAGTCTAGAGTCACTTTTGTCTAGTATAATGCCTATTGTACTGTACTGATATTCACTTTGCAAGAGTCTCTGAATTAGCAAATCTCTCATACTTAACATATCATCTTATTCAACTGCATAATTCTCTTAGTTCAAAATTATCTAAACCAGTGGTTTCCCAACCATGCTGCACATTAGAATCCCTTGGGAACATTTCCAATATTCAAATGTTTAGGTCCTAACTATAATGATTGTAACTTAATTCATCATGGTGAGTCCCAGCACTGACAGTTTTTAAAGCACTCCAGAGGCTAACAAGTTTAATAAGTAATCTGAGTTAAAAACCATTGCTCCAGATGGTTCCCTGGACTGAGACTTTGTTTATCTATTCTAGCTCAGCCACCATTTTTGAATTATATTTAATTGTGCCTCTAAATTTTGTAATTTCCAAAAACCACCTGGCATCTTTGAGTTTCAGAGCTGTATGATTTTTTTTTCACTTATAGATTTCCCCCTTTCTCTTCTTCCATTACAGATTCAATACTTACAGACCACCCATAAAGCTCTGCCCTCTCTGGTGCTTAAATGGCCACTGGAAGATGGACTGTCCCTGTTCCAACAAAGGGGAGTGGCCATCTACTCCCACACCCTGCCTTGCTGACCTAATGGGACCTGTTCTAGCCAAAGACTGGTGGGGCTTGAAGCTCTTATACCCCATCCTATCACCATACAAGAACTCAGGTTAAGTCTTCTGGTTGAGGATAAATCTATTTCATTTCTCTTCATGTAGGGACCACTTACTCCTCTTGGTCAACATTCTCAGGACCTATGGTTAAATCTTCAATATTGACACTAGAAGCTGACAGCAACCTTTTTATCCCTACAAGACAGCACCCGTAATTACTCTCTAATTTACTCCTGGTGATTCTCCAGTACCCTGTTCACTTCCTGGGATGAGACCTCATAAAGCTCCATGCAACTTTCATCTTTCAAAATCCTCTCTCTCTCTACACATTCTTCTCTTCATTCCTCCTTCCTCCCATCCCTCAGCTCCACCTCAATTCTCAAGACCTTTCCACCTTTCCTTACACTGATCCTACCTTTGACCATGCCATTCAGCTCACCTGGACAGTCCTCCCTCTGGGCCACTTATGCAACCAGGCTCTCAGCCACAGTCTTATCCAGACTGCAATCTCAACAATATATCTTAATTTGCAGCCCTTCTTCTGAAGACCATCTCTCAGATAACACATTCCTTGGCCTAGCTGGATTTCTCCACCTCTTGGCTCCCAACTTCAATGTCATAGCCAGACCTTTTATCTGACCTCCCAAAAATTCATACTCTATGTCCTCTTCAGCTCAAAGTATAACTGCCTTCAAGCCATTCTCCGTGGTCATAATCGCTTTCCATAAAAATTCCATCCCACAGACAGTCAATACCTGGTTCACAGAAAAAAAAAAAAAGCTCTTTTAAAACCCTTAGTGGGCACCAAGCACTCTGACTCTGAACACATAATGAAAACCCAATCAATCCCCCAAACCACTTAATAACAAACAAAGCTCAGAGTCCTAAGTCAAACATTCTTCCTTGTTTCCTCCCAGCTTCACTCGAACTCCAAAAAAGGCTCTTGATCACCTCACTCAATTTCTTCCCTTATTCTCAGATCTCAGCCATTAAACCCACCTCAGGCCACTTGAGCCCTCCTTAGAGCACATACCAACTCTCTCTTCCCCAGCCTTCACACTCACCATTCCCCTCCCCTTTCACCCCATTCCCACTGTCCTTCCCACCCTGTCCTTCTTCACTACCTTAAAACCCAAGAGTGTCAGGCTGTTCTATGCCTCTTCCCCAAAGATTTCTCCCAGAGGGGTAGCTGTCATCCTCATGACATTTTTGCTCCCTAGACTTGCTTGCTTTCCTCATGTAAGCCTTTCTTCTAGCCTCAACTTTTATCTCCAAAGTAATCACTAACTTCCTCCAGGACATATTCATGAAGCGCACTCCAATCCAAATCAGCTTCTTCACCTTCTGCCTCCACATTTTATTAATCCAACCAGCATAATATACAATAATTTTCTCAGGTTGGTAGGTCAATTCCCTACCCAAGAGAAATTAAAATGGCGACTGTATTTGGCACCAGGCCAATCAACACTAAAGGTCTCTTTTCACTGTATTCTCAGTTCTCTCCTTCAAACCACTATGTGTCAACTCTCTAGTCTTCAAGACCAAATTAACTGCCAAACAATAGTGCCTATAAAACCAAAGGGCCTTGCCATGTCCAGCCCCAGTCCTCAGTTCTTGACCTGGAATAAATAAAATTCAATGCCTGGTGCACAGACAAAGTTATCTGCTACTGCCCAGAACTTGATCCCCACAACCCTGCTCTTGAACACGCTTCCATCCACCTTCTCCTCTCCTTTAACATTTCTCTTCCCTTTATGTATTAAAATCTGCAAGATTAAATTGTCTCACTGGTTACTGTTGTGCTCTCAAAGTGCTGAGACCTAAATTTGCTCTCCACAAAAAAGGTGTGCCCCCTGCAGCTTTCTCCAGAAGACCTGTTTCTTCACAAATTCCAGACTTCTAGAAGATGTCATCAAAATGCAATCACCTTGCAAAATCAGACCTAATTCCAGATCCTTCCTTGCTGGATGACCAGTTCCTAGTACTCCTGGCTCATACCCTTTCTTGGGTCCATTGTTTCAATATTCTGCTGAACCACATTTTCCCCTGTCTCCCAGACCCTGTCCAGCATCGTCCAGACACAGATGTCTTGTTCACTTTTCAAGAGCCCACTAGCATATTTCTCACCAGTCACTCCTATTGGCCCCCACAACTATGCCCCTGCTCAGCAGGAAGAAGCTTTAGGAGGACACACATCCCCATTCTTGACTCCTTATATCATTTATTCTGTATTATCCTTAACACCCAGGAAATGATCAAATGTCCCCTATTTGTCCCCAGCTACCTGTTCCTACGTCCTGCAGCCACCTGCCTTAGCCTGGGAGCAGTGGCTACTCTGCATGTCTTAGGTATTTTTCTCCTTGCTGAGCCAAAATACCCAACATCCAAAGTTAAAGAAGGAAAGATTATTTAGTTCACAGTTTGTAGAGGTTTCAGTGCAAAATTGGCTGGCTCCAAAGCAGGGTAACACATGACAGAGGGGAAAAGTTCATGGAGACAGGAGACAGCCAAAGCAACAACAGACAAGCTCCTTTCTGTTCCTTATATTGTTTCTAGTCTACCAGGATTAGGGCGGTGCCAATCCAATCAATGTATTGATCCAGCAAACACCCACCCTTAATCCCAGCACTGTTAATCCCAGCATTGCACCAGGAATCATCATTCACTCTAGATACAGCCACCTTTGAAAAAACCCTATGACTGCCTGAGAGCTTGCTACATCTAGACACAAACCATAGCCCTGCTAAAACATGACACATCCGCCTCACCTGCTAGATCGTAGCACCCTTTGCTATTGACACGTATTGAGTCATTCTGGCTCCTCTAATCCAGTGCCTTCATTTTGCATCACCCCACCTATGTCTGTCCCTCCTACCCTACCCACAAAAGACCTACCTCCATAAACTGGACTCAGACTCTGCTTTAGAGTTACTCCAAGAGGTCCTAACCAAAACCCGCAAATTCAAACTGGCTTTGTTCTTTACTGGGTCATCACTGTTTGCTGAACACTTCTTTACAAGTTAATCATTTCAGGTATTTGCTTACAGGAACAGAAAAGTGACTGATATGGCCTTTTTAGTAACATTTCTGCATTATTTACTTATTTCTCAGTGTTTTAGTAATACTATTCCTAAAAATACATAATAATATTTATTTTAATTAAAAAATAAAGTCAGCGTAAATGACAGAAAATATCAATGGGATACTATGGTTTAATTGAGGATTTTAAAATGAAACCTAGATTTATTAGGTCAATTTATGATATTAAAACATGACAAATACTGTCAAAAGCAATTTGTTGATGAATATATTTAAACTAATAATTTTTGTTTTTGTTTTTGTTTTTTTGCGGCACCGGGGATTGAACTCATGTCCTTGCGCTTGCCGGGCAGGCGCTTAGACTGCTGAGCTAGATCCCCAGCCCATAATTTTGTTTTCTAAATATTTTTCAGAACACTATCAAAAGTGATGTGTTAAACTGAGAGGGAAAAAGGAACATTCATACACATTTGGTAAGTGTTTTTGCTTTTTCCATTCATTCCTCTTTGAAATTGTCCAAATGAATAATAGGGGAATAAGTCAAGGGTCAGATAGTTTTTCTTCTCCTTTTTTTCCCCTTAAATATAATTTTTATAGGTTACTGGACAACTGTTGGTTAAAGAATTCAAAAATTTAAATGGCATTGCTGTAAAGTTTAATTTCTACTCTTGTTTACTCAACATTTAAGATCCTAAAAACAAAAAAAAAAAAAGGTAAGAGAGGTAGCACATGCTTGTAATCCCAGCACTTGGGAGGCTGATGCAGGAGGATTGTCATGAGTTAGAGGTCAGTCTAGACTACCTAGTAAGTCCAGCCTGAACTATATAGTGAGACCCTGCCTCAAAAAACTAATATACATATATATTATGAATATATGAATGTATATGTAATCTATGTATTTTTGCCTTGTTCTAGAAGTGAATTATATTCATGTATCTGCAGATGATTGAATTACCATTTTTCAAAAAGATTATTACTCTTAAGGAACATTTTCCCAATACAATTCTAATTGTATTTCAAAATTTTAATTTTATGGTCTAATTATTAATCATATTTGCTGATTTTATTAATTATGTGCTGATAACATTTGTAATGCATAGGAGAAGGCATATTGCTTTTTTATATATTTATTTTATTGGTACATCTTTGCTGTCCATGTTTACATTCTTCATGTAGAGTATCAAGGGTCATGTAAGTAAAAAAGTGTAAATAACACCTCTCTATGGCTAATTTTTACAATAATTAGCAAATAATACAGCATCTCAATTCTCACTAGAAATCAGAAGAGAAAGATAGACTTTTTTTCTGCTGGATGTTTCTGAATAGTCATAAATTCAGCTTATGAACCTAGTCATACAAAATTTGAGCATCCATATTAAATCTTAAAAGTGATTTTGTGTCATTAACCATGAAACAAGAAAGTGTAGCAACTATTTACATCATCTAAATTTATTAGATATATGAGGACTCTAGAGATTATTTAAATTCTATGAATTGATTTGCATAGGATGTGTGGAAACATTATCTATTTTATGTCAGGAATTTTGCTACCCATGGATTTGGTATGTGACAGGAGGAAGTCCTAGAAACAGTCCACCTGGATATCTGGGGATGACTTTAATGAGTTTTTGGTCAAATAGAGTTTCAGGAACTTATCAGTGTACCAACAGTTTCATATCTTGACTGTTGCTTGTGCTACCTACGCACAAATGCTCTGTAGCAACTTAGCTGGTCTTGTGAACCAAATGAGAACCTGAAAGTAGCCTGTGTTCACCAACTTCTCTATTTGAAGATAATATTCATGAGTTTTTGAGGGATTCCCTTTTCACTGAGGCTTTTGCTAAAACACATTGTTGACTTCATCAGTCTGATAAACTCAGCTATTGCAACATGTCTAGTGTTGCAGATACGACATTCAGTCCTGTGTCATTCAGTCTGCCCAGCATTCTCATTCCACTCTCAGGGTGGTCCTATTAGGTTTCTTCAGGATTTCCAGGGATGTTCCAGGAGCCATCTTAGCTTGTGTTATGTTAACTTTTATCCTTTCACACTGAAGTAATTACTGTGGGTGCTGAAATTCACTGTTAGTTAATCCAGGAAAAGAATGAAGGACTGAAAAAGACATTTGTAAGAGCTTGAACAGATGGACAGATATAACTTAAACTGTACAACTAAGGCTATAAAGAAAGTAACAGGCAGGCCTGGCCTCAGGTCTTTGTCAAATGCCAATACTATCATGCTTGGTCAAATGCCAATGCCACCCTCATCAGATTGGTTCTGATCCTTCTAAAAAATAATATCTTTACTTCCATGTACCTGTGGAAAGAAGCAGCTGCGTTATTTGATAAACATTTCTAGTATTGAACTGCTTATAGAATTGCTGAATTAACCTTTTGTTCTGTCTCAAGCTTCAGGTATCTAAATCTCAGAAATCAGCTAGCATCCGGTGAGAAGGGGAAAAAGAATTATCTCAGTTTTGAACAAACAGGACTGGAGCCAATTTCCTCAAGAGAAATGATACAATCTTAAGTGGCACTTTGTCAGTCAGTGACCTTATTGAATAGCAATGTCCCCCAACAGGGGAGAGCATGCCGCCAGATAGTGTTCTCCCACTTTCCTTGGCTTTAAAGGCTACAGACCAGAGCCCTTGTGTTGGCTCTAAATAAGATAATGATCCTGCAATATTTAAGACACAACACATTGCATGTGGTTATGATAATATGGTATTGTCTCCTGTTACAATGAAAAATTCTTTTATTGAACAGTGTGATCATCTTTTAAAAACACAATAAATAAAAGCAGAAACTAATACCCATGCAACAGTCCTACTGAGTTGATGCTGAAGTTAATAAATCTCAAGTGATTAAATGGCTCAAAATATGGTTTTATTAGCATTTTTAAGAAAAAATGTCAATTTGTGACTTTTAGGATTTATTTAATTGCCACTGAAATTTATGAAGCTTTCATACACATTGTCATTTATGAGTGTCATTTGCCTTTTCATGATTGCTAGTTTAGAAAATTTTTCAACTAATTTATTTCATTTTAAGTATTATTCCCTGGTCTAATTGCCTCTTCATTTCCTTGTTTAGTGCTAGCTCCTGAATTTATTTATTAGTTCTATGTTTTTTATTTTCTTATTAATTTTTTTAAATTCTACATTAGAATTATTTTAGAAATTTTTAGGCTTACTAATTACATATCATAAAGCTCTAGAATTCAAAGCTTAGTAAAATTATTTTATACTGTGTGACTTAATGATATAGACAGTTAAGTCTGCTTTGTTTTCTCTTAACACTGTTTCTATATTGCATTCAGTATGTTTTCATGTGCAGTACTTTGTATAAATTTTTGAGATATTTTGTAATTTAGTTTTGATATTTCCTTCGTTTTAAGCATGATTTTCTATTCATTTGTTTAATTGCTAGATAATACTTTTCTTTCTATTTGGTAGTAAAATCATAGCTTCACGGAACAGTGACTTAAGAATACAGTACAAAGAAGAAATTAGTTCACTGGCTGCTTCAGACCCATAATTGGAGTCTTCCATGGCTTTGCCATGAGTCAGTCTAGTGCAGTGCAAGGAGAAATTGGCTTTGTTTTCATTGTCAGTGCCTCTGGCATTTGCAAACCTGACTTTTCTAACAATATCATTCTGTCTCCCCTTTCCCATGTTTCCATTCATCTTTGAGAGCAGCGGACCAGGGACAGATCATGGGCATGGTCCAGAAAGACTCTTTACTTGAGTAATACAGCTCAAGTGATAGCCTGACCTTGAAGCACCTGGCACTGCCACCACCATGGTACTGTTGCCACCTGGAATTGACCTGAACATGCTCTGGAATCACACCTTCTACAAGGAGCTATAGGATCACCAGGCCTTCTTATGAAAGCCTCCTGGATGCTAACATCAAAGGAGAGAAGATGCAGCTCGCTTGAAATTTTCAAAACCCCACCTTGTACATGGTCATACGAGTTGTGGTGGCCCCGTACACCTACAGGTGACACACTGCCTTCATCACAAACTATGGTAATGGAGCAGCCTCCATGGTGATAAGAGCTATGCCCTCCTCCAAGTTATACTGTGTTTGAAGATGTCTGGTTAGGATCTTCCAGAGTACATTGTGAAGATTCTGACCAAGTGCAGCTACAGCTTTACTGATGTAATCCAGCTGGAAATAGCACCTGGCATAAAGAAGGTATGTCACTCTGGACTTTGAGTAGGAGATGATCACCAATTCATCCACCTCTTAACTAGGAAAGAACTGCGAGCTGGTTGCAGTTTCCAGTACCCTCTTTTTGACTTCTTTCCTAGGTATGGATTCCTGCAACATCCACGAGACCTTCACTCAGTTCCACCCTGAAGTGTGATATGGGCAGCCCAAAGGACCTCTACACCAACATGGTGCTGTTGGATGGCACCAGCATGTACCCAGGTATTTCTGAAAGAATGAAGCATATCACATTTCTTATGTTCAGTACCATTGTGACAAAAATCATAGCTCTCTGTGAGTACAAATATTCAGTGTAGATCTGTGACTCCATCCTAGTCTTTCTCTACACTTTCCAGAAAATGTGGACTATGATAAGTTAAGCCCCTCTATCAACCACATCAAATGCTTCTAGACGGACAGAGCAGGTGCTAGTCACCTGATAAATGGGGTGGTTCTGAACAATTTGCTGTGGCAAATATATATACCTCATGTTAATATCTCAGAACTGGAAAAGAATTTGCCTTGAAGCTTGTGCCTAGTATCAGCACTGGATGGTAGAACTTGGTGATTTTCACCTTGCATTCAAGTTAACTATTCCTTTTGTATATTTAATGCCCTATACTCATCCTTGACTTAAGCCCTTAGTCCAAATGGCTCGGCCACTTGGCAGCTGAGTTGAGAGCATGCTTGTGGAGGAGAAATCTGTGGTTTACCAGATCTGCCTTACTACAATGCAGTAATCTATGCAAGGTATTCATGT
Source organism: Cuniculus paca (assembly GCA_004365215.1). NCBI lineage: Eukaryota > Metazoa > Chordata > Mammalia > Rodentia > Cuniculidae > Cuniculus > Cuniculus paca. The sequence continues at coordinate 6,519 of RJWT010007838.1, read as the reverse complement.
AACACTGCTGACTGTTCCAGGATTTCTCAGGCTAACAACATTCCTGAATCAGTTGTAATTTCTGTCTTGCCATCTAACAGGGTAGAAAGGCTTAGAACCAAGTTTTCATTGTTGGTGATATTTTTCTGCCTGAACACAGTGAGAACAATGTTAGTTCTCAGATCATCAACTACTGACTTGTGTACAAAATATCTTGGAAATAATACAACAGTACAAACACAGAAACATTAAAAATTTCATATTTACATTCTGTAATAGACAAAATGATAAAGTTTAATCAAGAAATTATACTGAAATAATTGACAAATTACACATTTGAGTAAATGTAGATGAGGTATAATATTAAACATATTTAAAGTAAAAATCAAAGCACAACACCTTTAAATTCAAATTTTGAGGTATGTTTCTCAAAAATACTACAGATTCTTACAATGACGTTGAAAGAAATAACCTTAGGAATAACCTTTTTGAACTTCGTAATATTCATTTTGAGAAAATTGACATCTGCAACAAGTAAGTTTTATGCATATATTTTATGGAAATATCAGAGGCTGGGAATGTAACTCACTGGGATAGTATGCTAGAACCCATGGATTTGATCTATAGCATTAGAAGAAGAAAAAAGAAAAAGAAAAAATTAAACATTATACCTGGACTATGATCCTCAATAGGTTGTAAATATGCAGAAGAACCACAGTGAAATTGCCTGAATAACAGCAGCTTGATTGTCTTAATAATGAAATGTTTTCTTCATAGTGAAAGATTTCATCTCCACTTTTATTAAGACTATATATATATATATATATATATATATAGAGAGAGAGAGAGAGAGAGAGAGAGAGAGAGAGAGACATTCCTAAAGAGAACATAGTAATATATTCAGAACTTTTTGTTTAGTTTTGTGCTGGAGATCGAACCCAGGACCTTGCACTTGAAAAGAATATGCACTGTCACTGAGCTACATCCCCGGTACCAAAACTGTACTTCTAATGTTAGAGTATTCAGTCTATGAGAGAGCATTATAGTATTTTTATGTTTCTTATAAGTAGGAGAATATATAACAAAGGCAACCATCATTTACAATAATAAGCATTTACAACTGAAATAATGACATGCTTTGTACTTGGTATTTTGATCTAAATATTTCATTGGTTGAAAAAAAAGATTCATTTTTTAATAAATATATAAGATTTTCTTTGAATATTTTAGAAAACAAACTAATAGATTAAATGTATAAACAATATATAGCTCATAAATCACAGTAGGTTTATAAAAATGTATTTCTGAATAACTAAGGAGAATCTTCTCAGTTAAGATAAACATATATTTACATGTTTTGACATCTGTGGCCATTTCAGATCATTTCAAATTTGTTTCTACATTTACTTTATATTCAAGGCAAAACTCTATTGGAACAACTTGTCTTTATAGCTCTCTCCCTTTTCCATCTTCTTTATATATCTGTCACAGCTTCTTCCAGATAAGAAAGTTTTTAAATATATTTTACTTCCATATTTGAGATTTCCCACTATAAAATTTTACCTGATGCTTATACAAAACTTGACTTTTCTTTAGATAATGGTACTGCATTGACAAAAAAATATTAACTCCCTGTATAATCAGAAACATTGGTTAATTTCTAATGAGTTAACTGGTATGAATACATGACCTTAGCATTTGCTTTCCTGGCATGGAATAGAAAAACAGATTTTTCCCAGGTTTTGTGCTTATGCACCAGCAAGAACAAGATTAGTAAATATGGCTACACAAATTTTTAAAATTATTTAGCATGCTAATTGTTTCAGTGATCATGGTCCTATGTTAAGTAAAGTTAAGGATGCTAGCATACAAACTAATGCTCTTCTGATTGAGGCATTTCATTTTTGGTGTGAGAAACTAAAAATGATGTTACTGTGCCTTTTACTTTTACAAAATAAGAAAAGATAATCTATTTCCTTGTTTGAATTCTCTGTCTGAGAAATAGAACAGTTGTTTTCATCATATGCAGTGCATTCCTACCTTACCAACCTCATGGGGGATATAAACATTATTTTCAAACTTTTACATCCATCTGTTGCCTCTCTAGGTTAGCATAAATAGAGAGAAAATATCTACAGATTTTAGCATTCTATGTATCCCAAGTAAGTAGTTTTTGTGTGCTGGTTTCTTATTTGTATGTGACTTTTTGTCATGGATGCCTACCATTTTAGTCATTGGAGCTGGTAACTTTCATGTTAATCATTATTTAAGTCATCTATATTATATTTCCTCTCATTAACCACTTAGTCACTAATATTTATTTATTTAATAGTATTTTTATGTAGTAGACACTGTGTGGTGAACTAGTTATAAAGAGTAAATAAAATAGACACAGCCTTTGCCTTCATAGAACCTGGAAAGAATAAAATTATGGACTGAGCTGGGAAACAGGAAGATTATTGCTTCTTTAAAGTGAAATTACCTCTCTGAAAGTAGCATTTAAAGTAAAACTTAGAGAAATGATTTAGCATTTCGAGATGGAAGGGACAAAGTAGAATGAGATGATTCCAAAAGGAGAGGAGAAAATACTCAAAGCCTTTGAGATAAGGAAAAAATGGAATTTTCGAAAAACACAAAGAATAGTTATTACTGGAGTTAAATACCTGGGTGAGCATATTGTGCAAATGAGACTGGGAAAGCAGGCAGTGCCCAGGTTAGGCAGCTTGTAAACAATGGGCAAGCATTTCATTTTAAGAAGAAAAAGTATCTAATTAATGTAACATCTTTAAGATTATTTTAAAGTAAGATTTTTACTTTAAATAGAGACTGAAATTTGTTTGAAGAAAGCAACAATGGAACAGAAAGAGTCCGTTTAGGATGATGACTGTGGCAACCCATACAAATAGTTCAGAGTCTCACCCAAAATATGGTTTCCTTATTGATACTGATGGTAACCCACCTACAAACTCATACCCCCTCCATACACACACACTCTTTCCGTTGGAGGATAGAATATTTAGTACTCAAATTCCATGTTTTCTGGGAAAGCAGAATGGATCCCAAGCAGGTCTGGAAAATGACTTGAGAAATCAGTGATAGAAGAAGGTCTTAATATTGTGTTGCCTATTGTAGGGTTAAGGTAAGGGTTCCTATACATAGTTTAAGAGAACACATAGGACAGAATGGTAAGAAGATACGAGAAGATTTAAAAACTATATGAAACAATATAATAATCTAGACAAGAGGCTAAGTATTCACAGTTTAAACTGTTAGCAGGTGCCGCAATAGGGGAAAGCCACATTTGACACATACCTTGGAGACAGAACTAATCATTGGACAAAGTGTTTCAGAAGCAGCACTAAATGCTCTGTTTTACTATTTGGATATTAGTAGTATCTGAGTTTTTTAAACTGTTCTGGACTAGTGCAGATTCAAATACTAAAGTAGAGATCAATACTTAATTATTCTATTTTAGCATTATATTTTTCAAGGTTATTGACATCCAAATTAACAATAAACATTTTTTGAAATCTTGACCTTAAAATTAATTATCCTCTCTGATAATCAAAAGGAGCTACTATAATACTATAATATGCATATAATATTATAATTTCAGTTAAGAAAAAAAGATGGAGTTGTTTACATTAACTTAGTGTACTGTCTTTTAAATTACAAATAAAAACCTTTTAATGAAGTAAGACTAGATTAATCTAAATGTGGTTGTAGTTAAATTTTTAAATCTCTATCAGCTTCATTTATTCCTTTGCAAAATAGAAAAAATATTAATCCTACCAGGATGATGTAAAAATTAAATGGAATATTAATGTTGTGACTACCTCTAGCATACTGAATAATGAGTACCTAGTAGACGTGAAAGGGTCTGGCCTATTCCAGAAGTGATAAACATACTACCCTTGTTTCACATTAGAGACAAGAAGATAAGATAATTATGTTAAATGACTCAAGCTCTCAATACAATGAAATAGAAAATATGTACAATATGCTAAATAATACAATAAACGTTATTTAGAAGGAAAAGTTGTAGTTGCTCTGTAACTCACCATCCTTGTAATGAGGACATTGTTGGAAAGCAAAGAAAAATTGAGAAAAGCAGAAAGAGGAGGATGCAATTTCTGATGTCATTCTAAGACCATATACTTAAACTTGGATAACAGCTGTTGTTATGATTTGAATCTAAAATGACTCCAAAAAAACCTCAAGTATTTGGAATGTGACTGGATTATGGGTATCCTATAATCATCAGTGGGTTAATTCACTGATGAATTTATAGCTGACTTGCTGTTAGAAAGTGAAGTCTGGTCTGAAGAGGCAGTCACTCAAGGCATGACCTGTGAAAGTGTATCTTCCTCTGTGGCTCTGCTTGTCTCTCTCTGCTTCCTGGATGTCATGGTGTAGCAGGGGTTTTTTTTGTTTGTTTGTTTGTTTTTGCTAGACTTTTTCACCATTCTTTTCTGCCTTGGAGTCAGCAAATTCTGTATTGGTATCATGATCTAAAGTAAACCTTTCCTCCCTTACATTATGAGGGCCAGGAATTTTGTTCTAGTGATAAGAAAGTGACTAAGACAGTTGATTATACCAATTCTTAAATTTATATTTAACTCCCACCAACTTGGATGGGCTCCTATGCAGTTGATAACAGCCAAGAGATGAGGAAGATGGAAGGAGATAGAGGAAAGAGTTGACAAAGTCAGTTCCTACTTTTAATTGTTCTGCATAACACATCACATATTATCTAATGAGCTCTGTGTTCATTCGATCAGCAGAAAATGATAACATGACAATGTTGGCAAATGAGGCACCGCACAAAAATAAGGGAACAGATGGAATTTTCAAGTACAATTTGGAGTTAGAAAGTATAATCTCTTATTCACAAAATCTTATAAATTCTTTAAAGTTGGTATGAATACTAGTGGAACCAAATTAGTCAAACTGCCAGACATAGAGGAGAATACAATGAAAGCAATAAGTGGTGCTGATTGAAATCTGGAGAATCAGCAAACTTAAATCTTAAGTTTATAGTAGAATTGAAAACAAGTATTTGATGTTTTTAATTTATGTGTTTCTGCTTTCAAGTAGTCAGCAAGCAGCTGTTTTATTATGCAGAAAGAAGACAGACCCCAAATTTAACAAGAAAGTCAGCAAGAAATATTCAAGAGTTAATTTTACTGAGTGCACACAAATAAAATATTTTGCATTCTCAAATACACAGTAGCAGGAATGCAAATACAATACAAAGCTATACATTACATTGAGGATATATGGGCAGCTTATTTTCCTATGTTTTTGATTGTGCTTTCTTTTGCTTTAAATTATATATACTTGATTAAAAAGGGTGGGAGGACATTCATAAAAGAAATAGAAAATATATACACTGCCAAATGATAATGAATGAATTCTGAGATTCTTCAGTGTTATAAATACAGGAAAGAATGCTGTCAGCAATTGAACACAAGTTCTCCCAAGATTTAGATCTCTTTTCATTTCAGGTTAACTGTATTTTACATTAAGTAAGGAAGCAAATCTCACTTTTTTCTCTTCCTCTCTTTTTCTGTAAGCACACAAATATAGGTGCAGGTATACTATATATTTCTATTGACAACTGTGATATTCTAACATAATTTATTTAGATAAATGTAAAAACCTTTCACACCATTTTAAAAACAAATAATAGGACACAACTTTTTGTAAGTCTGTAATTGTTTCAAAAATGTCTAATACTGTATATATTTAATAAATACATATTTTAATTGAGGTCTTTTGTACATTTAGAATAAATTCAGTGAGAAAATATTTTTCTTATTGTGGTCTATAGATATTCAACCCTTTCTTGGACTGTTTTCAGCAATTCATGCTAATATAGAGAAATTATTCTCCTGATATGAAGAGTTCGGTATAGTCCCCTATATTTTTATTTTTATTTATTTTTTATTTTAAAGAGAATAGAAAAAAACAAAACAAAACAAAACAAAACAAAACAAAACAAAACAGAATAGAGTCAAACACAGCATAGCATTTCAGAACAGAACACTGCAAGCAATACAGGTCTTCAAAGCATAACAACAGGAGATTAACAATGGCTACCCTAGTGTCTCTTGCTTTCTTCAAAATGGTTGTTCATACATTCACAAACAATAAACTCAAACAAAACAAAATAATATAAAACCAGATAAAACAAAAGAGTGAAAGCATCACAGGCCTTCAGATAAGACAACAAAAAACCAACAATGGCTACCTTAATGTCCCCTGTTTTGTTCAAAACAGCTGTTCATATCTTCTCACATATTGCAATCAAATAGTAGAAAAGAGACTTAAACCAATCAAATTAAGAAATAAAAGCACAATTGGACTTCAGAAGCTTTCCTCCATATTTATCGGGAATTTTGTACCTTATTGAGTCTTTCAGTTTCTTACACTAGGGAGATGATGCAGTGTTTACACATGTGAGTTTGGTTTATTTCACTTATGAGTATGGTCTCAAGTCACATCCATTTACCTATAAAAGCTTCAATGTGATCCTTT
>RJWT010007837.1:0-27071 GCA_004365215.1 Cuniculus paca | reverse complement strand
TTTTTTTTTAAATCAGGATATTGTCCTTTGGATGATTTGACCTTGGTTGCATTTAATTTTTTTTAATGAAGCTGTCTTTTCATTATTAAAGAAATAAGTTGTACAAAACGTTAATTTTTATCAATCAAGAGGCAAACTATTCTTATTATTACCTTGAGAAAGATGTTTCATTAAAACCAATCATGTTTTGATCTGGAAAATAATTCACTGATATAAGCAATAAATTTTGGTTTGTGTCACAGACTTCTACATAAAATGAATGCAAACCCTACTGCCAGGTACACAATCCCTGCAGAAAGTTGATAGTGGAAAGTCTCTCTTTTTGGGGAAGATGACACAAGCCAGTCAGCACTCTACCATTGGAACTAGTACTTCTACAATGAAGTTTTGCTTGTTTGTTTGGTTTTTGTATCTGAAACTAAAGAAGTTAAAAGAAAGTAGGAAACAAAATGAGTCATGAATATAATAGTATATCAAAGTCCAATACATCATTTGTGAAGTCCACATATTATTTAAATGATAAGGCTAGAAAGAAATATCCAAGCAAAAATATGCAGCTGCAATCTTTAGAAAGACACAGAGCAGGAAAAGGTAGGAGGTTAGACCATCTTATTTTACCTTTGTTTCACATTTTTTAAAGAAAAGAATAAACAAATAAACAAATCCTTTTAGAAAAGGTGATTGAATGGCCAAAAGAATAGCAAATAACTTCAAAGTAAATGAGAAGAATTTCTGCATTAATTGCTTTACTGCATCTTACTGTTTGTTTTCAATTGTTTAATTAGTCATTAATTTTTTCTGCTCGGTTTATTTTTTCTCTTGGAAAACTACTCAAAGGTAATACTTATTTTCTTTGGTCTATGTGAAGCAGCCAATATCTAACCTACAAACTTTCATGCTGTTTTTCTTCTTAAATGTTTATAATGAAGGTGAGGTACAGTTTTACACATGTACTTCTTAAAGCAACGCTAAACTAGCATAAAGTTAACTGCCTTAATATTATATAAATTAACATTTACCACACATTATAATCTTGGTGGTACTGATATCTATGGAAGTAACACTTTATTGTGCAAATCCAGAAGGTCATAGAATATACTTCTCAAATTCATTTTCAATGTTATTAACTTTTCTGTTTCAATCTCCTTGAGTTAATGCAACATTTCTACCAATGAAATTCAAAATGTATTCCCATTTCTTTGAGTGACCCTAGCACAAAATAATTGTACAGATCATTGGTTATTATACATTGTGTCAAGTAAAGAAGACCTTTAGCTTTGCCTTTATGAGATTTGGTTCACTTGTTTTCAACTGCACTATCAATTTGGGTTAAATATTGATAACTTGGAAAACTGCAGAAATTTCATTTTGTGGGTTGATATCTGACAATCAGTAGAATAAAGTTTTTTATATGAGGTTGAAGTACGGAAATTATATACCATATTAATATAACAAAATCTCACTAAAAATGAGATGAACATTACAAATGATGAACATTACAAATGATGACAATATTCTACAGGTAAAATTATCAGGTTAAACGAGACATTTCAATTCCTAAGAAAAATATGAAGATAATAGCATTAAAATAAATTCTTAAGCTGTTTCTGATACCAGAAAGACACTCAGTATATTGTCATAAAACATAATCTACTTTCCTTACAGAAGTTATTGCAAATTAAGGTATAGTATGTACTTATTAACCATTGCTGCCTATCAGAATCCACAGCTAATATCAGCTCTTGAATTAAAAGCATTTGATCACATAGATTTCATTGTTTTAAGATGTAACATTTTATATCCTTGAGCAGAGAATTTATTAGCAATATTGAATGGTGAGGTAGTAAAATTACTCTTCATGTAGCAGTCAGAAAATATTTTTGATATAATAATACTGCAGAATTTAAAAATAAAAGAAGTTAAATTTTCTGTCATCTCATTTTTCTTTAAAAATATCACAGACCAAAGTATTTTATAATATTCTGTGTTAGGCTTTAGCACATAAAATAATGAACAGGACAGGCATTTACATCACAGGAATACGTCAAAATAGAGAAACTATAGAATATATATTTATTTAATAGGTAAGTTATTAAGCAGTGTATTGGTTCTTTTTTATATAATATCATATCATCTAGGTTCCATATGTATCTAGCTGTACATCTGATCATTTTGTACTCACAATCATCTGTTCTTCTTATCTTTATGAATGCACAAATCCACTTGCTTTTCATACATGAACAATTCAGAAGTGAAGTGGACTTAGGTACCATGAGCAGGAGAGGGCAACTCTTGGCTAAAGAAGTTAATGAGTAAATACTTTTCTGCTCTACTCTTGCTTTCTTTGGGAAGAGTTACAAGAATCTATTCCCATATAAATCTCCCTTTGGGCACAGTTTTGCTGGAAAATTCATATTTAGTATCACATATGCATTTCAATAGTAACTACTAAGAATGAAATTTTGGAGCCATACTATTCCCCTATCAAAAAATGATACTAATCTTTGGTGGACACCAATATCTCAAGCAAGGAGTAACAATATAATTATGTGTACATTTATTATTGTTCAATGGAATGAGTTCAAACCAAAGGTGAAGTGTTAATTTTTATAGTTATTATAGTACTTTATCAATATGAGGGACATACTAATAAATATTAAGAATGTGTGCTGTTTTTATTAAACTGTTTTATGGCCTTTTAACAAAGAAAACACAATATGATTTCTTGAGAATATAAAGTGCATCATTATTCAGAAATAACCAGCCTGATGTAACAAAGAAACAATGAAGCCTCAGTTGAAATCCAGCCTGTTGACAAAATTTTACTGGGTTGAGGAACAGCTCTTTAGGATAGAGTGTGAATTTACTGACTCATGAACAATGACTAACATTGGGATTCAGGGATATTGCAGAAGAAGAGTGTAGTGAGAAGAGTCTAGTGAGTTAGGGACTCATGATGCAGGCAATTATGATAAAGGGCACACACACTGTCATACGTAACTTAATGACAGGTCTGTATGCTGAGACGTGTGAGTAAGGTGGTTTTGCCATTAGGAAATCATTATTCAATGTACTTACAAAAAGTAAAGTGGCTCTAACTTCACTAGGTGATGCAGTCTTATGGAACCACTGTGGTATGTGCAGTCATTGACAAAACATCATAACATGGTATACATGTTAATCTATGGTTCAAAACACACAGATCTGCATATGTAAATATATTCAAATCTATGAATTTCCATGTAATTTACAAATGTATAATTCTAGTGCCTTGGAAGCATATGTTGAAATATTGTTGGAAAAAAACTAGGGAAATAAAACCTGAAGAACGAGGAGCTTATGAAACCAATTAGGTAGGATGTATAAAAAATCTATCATCCCATAGGTAGGGAGTAGATTATTCTGTAAAAAATAAATCTGCATCCTCAGATTAACTGAGAACAGTTTTGGCCTATATAAAGAAGTTTGAATAGACAGGCTCTAATATTCATTTATTCATTCAATGAATACTGATTGAGCAACTGCCATGTACAATGCCATCTAGTACATGGGATTCATACACAATAAAAATTATAAGCAGCCTCTTCCTTCTCATACAGTTGAATTTAAAAGAAACATATTAAATAAGTTACTAAGTGAATAATTTAGAAGGCAAAAAATCCAAAGGAAAAAATGATTAAAATTGAGCTGATTGAATGGGATCAGGATTTTTAAGAGGCAGGGCTTACAGACAAAGAATTGAGATGACCAAGATAGGATACATTAAAGAGAATTTTGAGTAAAGATTTACAGGAGGTGACCTATTGAAATACAAGAGAAATACAGTAAGGTATGTGTAATTCAGAGGAAAAAGTTCTAACTATAGACAAATTTTGTAACCTTCAATATATAGTTGGATGGACCAAGTGAAGGAGTGGAAAGAGAGAAGGGCTCCGAGTCATTTAGAATCTTGTGATCACTGTTAAAGCTTTAAAAAGATTAGAGGGCAATATGGTATGTAGAAGAAGAGCATTATATGACTTAACATTTTAAAAATGATTCCCCTAGCTGAATTATGTGGTGAAATAATTCTATGGTTTAGTTACATGTTGAAAAATTAGTTTGCATTCCATACACCAAATTTAACCCACTTCTTATTTTTATAGCACATTGAGCAAAGTATGTTTCTTTCAAATGACACTAGCAATTAATGTGATGATGAAAATGTTAACAGAAAGATAATTCCAATTTTGACATTAATAGACATGTGTTACAAAAACTACATTCAATTTTTATTACCGAATTTGAAATTGTATTAATAAAAATATTTTCTCTCTTGTTACAGTTGTACTTTCATAATATTCTGCGTTTTTCATTTTGTTCCTCAAAGTTTAAATTATTTCCTATCTGCTAATAATGTATTAGCAAATATGTTGTAAATATATTAGTGCATTGATGTTTAATACATGTACTGAATGAAATATCTAAAACATATGGTGATTCTGAGTAGAATTTATGAGTTATTCTTAAATAAATGTTTTAAATTTTCTGTAATATTACATTGAGCATCAAATAAACTATTGGACATATATTGATTATAATATAATTTCCTGACTACTATTTGCAAATGAATCATACTAGGACATGATTTACTGTCTTTTGATTAAACCACATAAGGACCCTATATTTTACCTGCATGCCGTAGGCCTCTTTATTTAACATAAAAATGAATAAGAATATTTTCAGGAGAACTTTTTTATGATTCTATATTTGAAGTTTTAAAAAATAATTTGGCTAATGCAGGAAAATACCAAAGGCTTTTAGAATGTAGTGTTTTTGTCAGCTAATTTGCTTTGTAATAATATGTTGTAGTATTTTTTTTAAGAGGATAAAACCAAGGAAAATAAAACAGAATAAAACCAATCAAAACTAACCCATGTAAGTGATACAAGACTACAGAACATTATGAAATCAGCAATAGTTACCATAATGCCTCTTGTCTTCAAAATAACTGCAGATACTGTCAGACTTAGTAAAAATCAAACAAAACAACAGAATAGAACCAATAAAAACAAAACAATGAATGTGGTAAAGAACATCAAAACAAGACAATAGTAAATCCAAAATGGCTACCATAATATATCTTGCTATTTTTGAAATAGTTGCCCATGACAATGGATATAACAAAATCAAACAAAACAAAACAAAACAGAACAGAACAGAACAAAACCCAAACCAACAAAACAATGAAAATGATGCAAGACTTCAAAACAAGACAATAGGGCATCAACAGTGGCAACCACCCTGAGAAGGAGATGCCACACTGTGTACTGCTATCCTCTGAACAGATGATCAGACCACTGCCCTAGACCTGCAAGGTTAGTGAAACACCAAAGCACCACAGGCATCAAATTACATTTCACCTCAACAGCTATCATCACAGCCTGTGTTTCTCCAGATCAGCTGGTTGCTTACAGGGGATGGAGGTTGGCTCTTCTTGTTTGCCAGCCCTTTTGCCAGAAGGGGCTGGCGTTTGAGTGTCACTCTGCCAGCGGCATCTTGCACATGGCACTGGTTCTCAGGGAGGGCTTGCTTTTTGGTGAATCCTTCTCTTCCCGCACAGTCTGCGAATGGTGCTGACTCACAGGGAAAGGCTTGGGTCTGGCTGTCCCCCTATAAATTGTAGTTTTCATCTATATTTAAGTGACTTATCTTCAGATTGGATGAAATCTGCACTACACATTAAAGTGTTGATTCATGTTAAGAGGAACTGCCTGTCATGTTATAAGAATGAAGAGGAAAAAAAGTTGCAAACATGGATTTGGCAAGTTTGCAGATTTCGTACCTAGTGGATATGAGAAAGTTTTCCAGAAAAGAAGATGCCCAAGTTAAATCTTGAAGACTGATGGAATACAGCTGTATGATTCAAATCATGAACTGTAAATACTACCACATAAGAGATTTGAGAGAAATGGTGATGGAACAATAATCAGGCGCAAGATAATGAAGGGTCTTATATGGCATATTAAGGAGATTTTAATGCTACAGGTAACAGAGGGCCATTAAACAATTTTTATAACAATGAAAGCTTGTGCTGATGGTTTTTATATAAAGGATTTATGGTGGGTGAAAAATCAGAGGCAAGGATCCAAGTAAGGATGGTATTATTGTAGTTTAGTTTATAGATAATAAGGGGCTGTAATGCTGCATGGCACCAGGGGGAGAAAGAAGGAGAGATTTAAATAATGCAAGCTAGCTGGATATGGAAAAAGATGTTAAAAAGGTGAAGTCTTAGGGTAAATAATAATATTCAAACATTTATATTAGTTGATTATTTTGTATTATTCAATGTAAAATGAGAAAAGAATTTCAGTTTAGAAAATGTAGGGATGTAAAGATGCTGAAAAGTTAGTTATGTAAATGTCAGTTGTGAACTCCTCACCAGATGTGCAGATGGAGACACAAGACAGATAATTGTGTATCAAAGCTTGAAGCTCAGATAGAAGTCTAAGCAAGAGAAACTGATTTTTCTTCAAGGTAAGAATCCGTTGAAGCTTTGAGAATAGATTAAATTATCCCATTGAAACGAGCTTTATGTTTCTGTTTTCTGTAGAAGTTATATTATTTCTGTAAACTATAGAAGATGAAAAAATATTTTGTCCTTTATTTGTATACTGTATTGAATTTTCCTTTCAAATTAAAAATCAATGTATGCTCTGCAATAAACCAAGCAACTTTCTAAAATTTCTTCTGGTTTTGATTGCCAATAATTTTCCTAGTATAAACTCTTTCTGAATCTTTGGATAACTTTTCCCTGCGACTCTTCAATGCATGTTTTTGTGAATCTCATTTTGTTATTTTATTTTGCTCTGTTTATTTTAGAATAAAGTAGATATGTAGCAACGTGATATTTATAAAGTACATGAAATGCTTTTAGTCTTTCTTGCTATCTCCATGGATATTAGTACATAATTTATTAGTAGATGTCAATTTAGAATGTATTTCAGGCTAGAGTCCCTGGAAAAAATGCTCTGAATTAAGTATTTACATAATGGTTTATGAGTATATAATCAAGACTAGGGAGAGATTGAAGTTAAAATGTACTACAGTGACCTCAGCTGATCCCAAGGATTAGTTGCCCCAAACTGAGACAAGAGGACTGGGCCTTTCACTTGATTGTCAGCTAGCCTTCAGAAAAGGGCAATCCCAGCAGGAAGACTCAGCTGTGGACTGTCAAGAGCCAGCGTTAGTAATGTCAGTGAGTACTTCATCCTGAAGTGATTGTCCCTAATTGCATAGCCTCTTTATTCCATTTTGATCTACATGCTTCTAATAATTTCACCCATCTGGTCCAGGTTCTTCAATATTACATTTTATGCCATCTCTTGGAAAATGTATAATATGCTGACTAGTGAGATAATTTGCACTCCTTTTCTATTTCAATGGTGTCAAGGGTAAATTCACTTTCTGAATTCCCTTCACATTGCATAGCATCATTTTTGGTCTGAGTGGCTTAATGGAAAGTTGAAGATGACTCCAATCTACCAATGATGATCTTTTCAATTTTGAGGCAGTGCAGTTATCTATTTAATTTTAAAATTGAATATAGAAATAGCCTCAAAAAACTCATTGAATTAACTGAATTCCAAAAATATTGACTTACCACCATTTTGTAATAATACTCTTACTACCTGTGGATGATTAAGTCAGCTATCTTGCAGTGTGTTTTCCCCTTGACATGTATGACCATGTGACAGGATATTCTAAATTTCAATGGAGCTACTATTTTGTCCTCTAGTAAAAGTGCTTCTTACTTTCTGAGTTATTAACTGTATCTACAGAGCCAAAATTGTTAGGATGGGACACTTTGTGAGTTATTCAAAGAAATAATAGGAGATTACACTATTAATTCACCTCTGTTTGTAGTTATTGAGGAAAAGCAACACCTAAACATTTGTGATTTCAGCATATATCATAATCTGGAGGATACTTTCTGTTATGATTTGGATCTAAAATGTTCCTCTAATGTCTCATGATTTTGAAAGTTGATTTGGTCATGGGGAGATATTCTCTTCAATGAAATAATACTGTTCATATCTGATGATACTTTGTGAAGATGGGAACTAGTTGGAGGGGGAAGGTACTATAACCATAACACAACATGATGAATCGTGCTTTTGTGAGGAATTTCAGATGTTAAAATATTTACTAGAAGACTAGCAACATATCATGTACCCAAGGTTATGCCAGCTTATTCTAAAACATAGCTCATATTGTGTCTGAAATTGCAAATGTATCTTCAATTCGTTGGCAAACTTTTAATGCCTAACTCTATTTTGTTTGTATAGATCTGTTGTCACTTTTTTGTTTATTTGTTTGCTTGTTTGAAACAAAGTTTTATTTTACAGTTCAGGATGACGTTGAACTCAGGATCTTCCTCTCAGCCTTTTGAGTGCTGGGATTACAAGAACGAGCCCTTATGCCTGACTGTTTTACTTTATTTATGAGGTTAGTCTATTAGATTAGATAGGGTTAAAATAAAGATTCCCACCAGATTTCTTTACGGTATTGTTTTATCCTGGATGTGACAATAACTTTCGAATTTTTTTTTTTGGTTTGGCTTTACCTTTATAGCCATGTGATGTTTCTGAAAACCACCTGTCAATAACTGTGAAGCATATGAGATTCTACCATATTTGCAAGCTTACAATTTATGCTGGAACAAAAGATAAAAAGATTCTATATCAGTAGAAAATGAGTCAATTATGCTCAGTTCAACCAGGAGCATGAAGTTCATGTTTACTTAGCTTCCCCTTTCTTTCCAAGGTTTATAAGACCAGTACAGTGGTCCCAATAAATTCAACACATAACATGAGATTGCTTCACCCAGGACTCACATCAAGGTTAAAGAACACATATTTTTGAGAAAACGTCATATGCATATCTCTCCTTTGCCCTGGATGGAGATATTTTCTTTTTTAAGTTGGACAGTAGACAAACTTGTCTTTTATCTCAAAGTTAGGCATAATTTCATTCAACCAAGGTTATTTACTATACAATTATTTTTGAAAAGATATCTCAGAGAAAAAAACAACCAGTGCTCTCAAGTTTTTCAGAAATATGGAAAATTGATGAAAAATTATCACTCTAAACTACCAAAAACTATGATATAGTAACTCATTAGAAATTAAAAAATAATCAATCTCTAACTATATAGAAATAATGGTGTCCATTAAGGAGACCTAAATAGCAATTCTATTTATTATTTGTCTCCCTATATTCTGATTTTAAAAATTGGAAAATATCAGGAACACAAACTGAAGACTCTCTGAATATCCAGTTTAGAAATAATGTAGTACTAGATTTTTTGTATATTCATACCTGACTATAATACCAGTTTCTGAAATAATTTCTACCATTAAACATTAAATTAAAATACTGAGATATTAAATTAGTCTTTATTTGCAATTATTACTTTAATAACTCAGTATTTTACTGACAAGAAATTCTTTATATCTATTAAAGTGGTGGAACAATCTCTAAATCAGGAAAGTATGAAAATATTGGCAAAAAATATCTGTAAAGTGTGTGTGTGTGTGCGCGTACATACTTTTTAATGGAAAAAGACTTGTAAAAAGTTAAAAGAGAAGGAAAGGATTGAAGAAGAATAGAACAGCAAGAAAGAAGAACAGTAAATATGAGGGAAAGAATGAAGAAAGAGAAGAAAGAAGGTCTGAAGAATAGCAGAAAGAAAAAGAAAACAAGAATATCATTGCTCTAAACTTCCCAGGAAAATGGCTATTAACATTTTATTTTCTAAATATTAAGACACAATTCCAAACTTTTAAACTAAATTTTCCAATATTTATGTCTGCCAATATCCTTGCCAATATCCTTCTTATATTCTCCTTGAAATATTCCCTGTGGTAAATTTTAATGTTTCCATTTAGTTTTATTTATATCACTTCATTTGTGAATAGGAAAGAAGAGGGAAGAAAAGGGGAAGAGAAGAAAATCTTCCTTTCTAACTTGAAAGTCAGCTCTTTTTTTTTAACAGTATGTTGAACAAAGTTTGTTTAATGTCTACTGGCATTGATATGGACACAGAAACACTGGTAACTTTCTGCAATCCTTGAGTCTGTACCTTTAGGGTATGTATCCTTTTGAACAGTATTTGAAACTCTTATTTAGCTCAAAAATGGATAGTTCATAATTTTAAAGAAGTAGATTACCTCTAGCTATTTTAAGGGTCTATTTTGGGGGGGTTCTAGTTTTAAATTATGATAATGGTGATATTGAAGATGATGGTGATGATCCTACATAACAAAATGTGCAGATTAACCTCACATAGCTTGGAAGTCTTCTGAGTAGAACTTCAATTTACTCCTTTAACTTTTTCTACTATTATATGAGCATCCTACCCACCTACATGGGTATGTTAGCAATAGTCACACGCCCTTGTGCTTCACTCTGTATCGAAATCAAGAATTGCTGCTATATCTGTTTGTCTTTTTTACACTTTCCATACCAAAATGTCCTTTCTCTGCATCCACCAAATTAATTATGATTTATGTTTGAAGATTAATTCTCTTATCTATGTATCCTTTTCTTATTTTCAATGATTCTGTATTTTATTACTACTTGATTAGTGTTCCTTATTATTTTCACAAGCATATTATGTTAATTTTTCCATCCTTTTGCATATATTTGTGTCTCTCTGTTATTAAATAAATTTCTTAAAAATAAGCCTTGTATTACAGGTATTGTTGCAATCTCATAGGCAACTTGCATACATAAGATTTCATGTAATACTCCTATAAAAAAGGACTAATTCATTTCCAAATTTTAAGCACCACATTGAAAATCCTTACACTGTATTTATTTATAAATTAGTAAACTACACTTTTTAAGAGGTTTTTATTTTCTTAAAGCAAAATTTTTAGAAAAATAAAAGAAAAAATGGAATTTTTATGCTACAAATTGTAATGTCTCATACCAAATGTTTTCTAAAATATATACCTTTACTTTTCTAAAATGTATAAACTAATACTTTGCATGATATTGTATGTTATATTGTAGAAACTTAAAATCGTTAAAGCATGTTTAAAAACTTCTAAGTCCATAAAACTGAAAATCTGACTGAGGTATTTTTAAAAAGTGATTCTCCCCTCTCACTCCCTGGCATTGTATTTGTAACAAAAAAAATCAAAAGTGGACTGTCTCATTATTGTTATACAAGTTATTTCATCAGTGAAGTGTTTGCAAATGAAACGTTGAACTGATAAATGACACAGGTGCAGGGTTTGTGAAACATAAGTAGTAAAACATAAAACTTGTAAAAAGGGTTTTGTAGGGAAAATTGAGTCCGTATACCACTTTACCCAAAGCTTTATTTAGCAAGGCTTTATTTTATTACCATGCAATTCACCAAGCATGAGTAATTTCCCCAGCAATTCTTTTATCCAGTGGCAACATAAACACTCACACTTCTGAAATAAAGGAGTTGGAGTATTATAGTTGCTCCATTCAAGCAGCTATCTTTAAGGTTATGTCAGCATTTCCATTATGTACCCAGTTTCTTGAAGTTTATAACTTGCAGTAAAATCTAACCCTTGGGTTGAATCTTTACTTACAGAAGTATTTTTCAGTGAAACTTATGGAGACATAGCTGCAAGACACCCCATTTCTGTTAATAGAAGCCAGGTCATGAATCCCTTGCTGGCACATTGAACAGATTTATCCTGTAACTTCTCTTCCTGGAGAAAATTATTTTTTATCAAAATGAGAGAAGTATTTCAGTTTGATTCCTGCAAAGTTAAAAGTGCAATACTTATCCCATACAGGTATGAATTTTCATTGGCTTTTCTATACTTAAAGTGAACTCATCTTCTGAAAGTGACCTTGGTAAAGGGTAGGTTATTTGGTTACATTACAGTATAATTAAAAATAAACTCATGCTCTTTTCTTTAAAATCTATTGAAATATTTTCTTTCCTGTGTCAGTCACTTAAAGGTAGAAAACTATTTAGAATACGTTTTACAAAACAGAGAAGTATTACAATTGATTATTAATGCATTAAAATTCTATGTATACTATACACATTAATTTCATTAGCACCAGAGCTATTTGTTGATAATTAATGTGGTACATAAATATAATAGCATAAAATGCTTAGCTTTTTACTAAAATTTAAAAGAATACAACACAATTTATTTAGAAATTAAACTGTTTTTGTTGTCATATAAATATGCAAAACTACACCAAGTTGAGATTTTTGAAATATTTCATATCTAATTTACATTCTTATACAAACATTTAGGTTTCTTTATTGAATACACTAACCTCTTAATTGAATAACAATCAGGTAAGGAGAAATTAAAACCAGTTTAATCAATGATCCTCAAACCAGAGATAGGCTAAATTAATAAACTGAAATACTTAATCTCCATTATTTTCAACTCTTATCACAAACACTTATAAGATATAACATAACTGGCAAATAATTCTTAATAAAAATTTTATTTTATATTTTTGGCATTGAGAATCAAACCCAGGACCCTGTACTTGCCAGGCAGGTGCTTATACTGCTGAGCTGTATCCTGGCTCTGTAATATTAATATTATATTCAAACTCAATTTTCTGTTCAATAGACAAATCCACAAAGTTAAATAA
Source organism: Cuniculus paca (assembly GCA_004365215.1). Classification (NCBI taxonomy): domain Eukaryota; kingdom Metazoa; phylum Chordata; class Mammalia; order Rodentia; family Cuniculidae; genus Cuniculus; species Cuniculus paca. The sequence continues at coordinate 14,420 of RJWT010007837.1, read as the reverse complement.
TTTCTAACTATTCATATTTTAGTTGACTATTATAATGTATTCTCCTAATTTCTTTATAATTCAAGTATTTTTAATCCAAATTATGTTTGGTAGTTTTGTTTTCAAAAGATGGTCAATGTTTTTATTTATATATAAAATTTAGACACATATAATTAAAGCAAAACCATAAAGTTCAATGTAAATGATATAAATTTAGTTGTCATTCTCTCATTTTTCCATATGTAAGAGAAAAGGCATGGAGACAAAGGAGGCAGTTTATTAGAAATTTTTTAAAAGAACTACAGAGAATCTTTTTAAATTTGAAATAAAGAGTTTATTTAGAAATGACATTTCTATAATACACATTTCCTAAGCCAATTCTGTATTTTGTAATCTTTGTATAAAGGGAATCATGAATTATAAGCAAGACTGTAAGTCACATATCTTTATGCCCGAAGTTCAATGAGAAATAAAAGATAAAATGGTATTAGAAAAGCCTGTTTCAAAATAAAATACAATTAGCAAATAAAGATTTTTTTTTCTTTGCTTTACAAATTTCAAATTAATGTTTCCTCTAACTTCTAAGAAGGTTTTCGATTCGTTGAGTGGGTAGTTTTAGGAAAGTTCTTACTGTGAACAACAAGTTTAACAAAATAAATCACACATAAAATAAAACAAAAATTCAGACAATGGAAGCCAGAGAGAAATAGTAGAATGCATACTTCACATGGCTCTGAATTTTCAAACTAAATAAGGGTTAGATCTTAGAACTATATGGTTAGAGTAAACAGTCTACACTAATAATAGAGAACAACTTTTAAAATTACATTTACTTTTTTAAGTAAGGTGTGCAATAGCTCTCAGGACTACTGTAGATATTAGATGATGCAAGGGTTACAAGTTTCTTCAAAGTTGTTTTAAAACAATTTTTGATTATCATTAAGGCCTCATAAAATTTGGCATAATATGTTTGCTTAAGGCAACTTTCAGTATTAACATTAGGGAGGCTCATAATCTGTCCAATTGGATAGCTTTATATAAGTGCTCAGAATATTCATCGCTGCATATTTCAAGTTAAGAAATGCCACAGAAATATTTGATAGTATATTTCAAATAAAAGAAAAAGCAAAAGAGAAGCATTGGTAATAGTGTTTGCATAGTAAGGAGGTTGTTAGGCAATCACCAGTTGTCTTAAAAGGCATGGGTGTTGAAATTTTTATCCAGGATCACTTCAGGGGAACAGCTGGACCTGGAGTTGCTGCCGTCTCCCCAAGGGGTCTCCTTCGATCCAGGCCAGCTCGTAATGTTAACTCCGTGATAGCTCCAGTTTCTCCATCAAAGAACCTCACCTCCCACCATTATTAAACCCGAAGTGAGTGAGGCTGGTATGTGGGTTTATGCTTCTGTCACTATGCACTGTCTTTTCTTTCCAACTGCTACCCTTGCAGACTTTAAATCCAAGAGTACTGTATTAGACACAAACGGAATAATGAGGGGATATGTGCGTTATTCTTTTCACTGATTGGGCCCTGACTAATACAATTTCAAATGAAAATTACAAGAAGATAATGAAACCCTTTATAATTTGTTCTTTGTTTAGTAAAGTGATAAAACTTATTCATAATGTGATAATGAGTTTTCAAAATTGCAAGACTGATAAATGATCTCATAAGTGTTACAGAATATAAGTTTTTAAGCTATAATTAACAAATAATTATACATACTTATGTGAATCACATAATGTTTTGAGATATGTGTGCATTGTGAAATAGTAAAATCAAGCTAATAAACATATCTTTGACTTCATATACTTAATTTTAGTGATGAAAACATTTTAGACATATTTTGAGAAATTTTCAATGTATAAAACACTACTAGTAATGATAGTTACATATAGTAATTCTGCAGAACTTATTCCTTCTAATTGAAACTGTATTTTGCTTTACATTTTTCATTCCTCTAGCTCTTAGGCTCTTAGCAAATACCATTTTATTGTCCATTTCTATGAATTAAACTTTTTCATTTTGATATTTAACATGTAACTGAACTGCAGTATTTCTCTTCCTTTTACCCTTTTATTTCATGTTGTATGTCCTCCATGTTCATCCATGCTTTCTCAAATGACAGAATTTCATTCTTTTTTTTAGCTGAATAGTATTTCATTCTCTTATGTGTATTTAAATAAGTCATAATTAGTTACCTAGGAATACTTTTTTTAAACTGTAGAGCTTATACTCTGAAATTTACAAAACATTCCCAGAAGAATTCAGCCCTAAATAAATGGAAAAGTATTCTTCATAAATTAAGTATTCTAACTATATGCAAATTTTTGAACCAAAGACTTCTGGTAACATCATTCCTACCTTTAAACTCTTGTCTCTATTGCACAAGCTGGATTTTTGTATGGTTAAAAAACTCTCTACACTAATGTCCTTTTAAAAATATATCTTCAGACATGTTTGCCAAAGAGCACAAATACATGCACTGTGAGTAGCTGGCACATGTACATAACACATCTTATGTTTTTTTGTATCCCCTTCCTTTCTCCCCTACCTCCATCTCATATTGCTCTATTTGCTAAATACGTATCTCCCTACTTCCTATTGTCTTAATTATATCTTTCTCTTTGATTTCTTTATACTTTAGGTTTCTCATATAAGATAAACAATATTCAATGTGCCACCCCCTTCTTATTCCTTTTTTGTCTTGTGTACTTTATGATTAACCTATATTCTTCAATTCAGTACGAATCATTTATAAGTACTAAGTACATTCTTCAGGAAGCTATACATTTGCTACCAAATGCTAGAAAAGATAACATATTTGTGGGAAAATGGGTTCAAAATATTGAACCTGAATATTATATCAAAAACTTACAGCAGGAATTCTGAAATATTGTAGCATTGGGATTATGAGCCACCCAAAGACAACCAAGACACATGCTTTTTCAGGAATGTCATTCCAAAAGGAAGGGGAGAATAAAAGTAAAGGCTATGACAAGCATTTTGTTTCTGTTGTAGTCAAGGTTCACAAGGGAAACAATTTAATACAGTATGCATAATTTACAGAAATATTTTATAATAGTGACCCAGACTCAAACAAAAAAGCGCAGGAAACCGTCCACACACTAAAGACCCAAATAATTCAGCTGAGGGCCTGGATCCCAGGGCCAAATCCTGCATGAATCCAGTTGAAGACCTACAGCCCATGACAATACCCCCCAAAAGTCCAACTGGGAGGCCTAGAGCCCATAACAATGACTCATGCAAGTCCGTTTCACAGATCGGTGCTGGGAAGACCCAAAGGTCAATGGTGGAAGCTAGAAAGTCTGGTATAGATGAAGGATCTGTGCCAGTAGGCTGAGGGTTCTGCACTGGAGTCAGGAAGTGATGCTCCAAATAAGGAACAGCACTCCCCCAAAGTGAACTGCAGCCATCCTCAGGAACAACAAAGTCCCGAGATCCTCATATCAGGAAGGCAGCATGACAAGTTTCTCCAGGAGATTGAGCAATAAACCGTCTTTCCCTCCAGAGTCAGTAAGTGATGCTCAAAGTAAGGACCAGAGTTCCCCCCAAAAGTATAACACCCCTCCTCAGTAATAGCAAGGTCCCAAGCTCCTCATGACAAGCTCCTCCAAGAGAACTAACAGCACCAGCAGAACCAACAACACCCTTCTTCCTTTCCAGTTCTCCTTTTTATGTTGTTGGGAACAATCCTCAGGTGGGCCCTCTGGATGGAGACCACTACAAAGTGGCTCTGAGAAGCATTTAATATTCATTTATTGGCTTTCTATGTTTACCTGTAAGTCTGTCCCAGGCCTAAACCCTTTGTCTGGAGACGGGCAGCAAATTCATAGTAACTGAACTTCTGTGAATCACTGGTGCTGGCTGAGGCTTGTAGTGGCCTGTGATGCCAGTGGGCCTTAAAGGGCAAGATAAGGCCACAGCCACGGACACCTCACTCCAACCCTAATTAACTAGAGACTACAGTTTCAGATGTCTCACTTCTGCTGTCTCAGTCTTGCTGTAAATGCCAACCTGGAGATAAGACAGTTCTCCTAAATTGGCATAATTCACTACTTGAAGAAGTCTTTGAACTGACTCCCAAGGTCCTACTCAGTTTTTGCAGCTTCCTCAGTATCCCCTACGTTTGTTTGAAAGCCAATACGGGCCATCCAGAGAAGTTCTTTGTCTACACCCACAGAATTTCAAATTCTGCTAGTGGGTTTTGATCCTCCTGGAGCCCTAAAATCATACCGCTGGTTTAAGGCTTTGCTGTCCATTGGTTTGGGAGATTGTGGGCCTGATCAGTGAGCGATAGCCTCCTCACTCAGCACCAGGCTGATTCAATTCAGCTGGGTGTTACAAGCTGATCACCACTTGTCAATCCACCACAATTTCTCTGCTTCCAAACTCACCAACATCACTTTCCTGGACAGAATGTATGGATGAGTAAAGTTTAAGGTGGTTTCCCTAATGATTCTCCATCTACATTATAGAAAATATTTGGATGTGAGGAAGAAGCAGCTAAGAGAGTGGTTACCGTAAGCAAAAGCCTTCCATGATAAAAAGATTTGATTTCTTAGTTTCTTTTTCCATAATCATACAGATTGAGAGAAAATACAACACTCAACACCAACATATTTGTTCATTTTTTAAAATAAAGCATCTGAATTTAGCTCTGTCTGACAATCAGAAAATTTAACTGCTTCCTAGTAAATTCACTTTCCTTTTCTCTAAGATGACTAATTCATATTTTCTTTTTTCTCACAAACTTCATCAGCCATCCCACTCACATATGATTAACTCAGAAACTTTTCACTGAGAACATATAAATAATCAGGAGCAAATGTCTGATCTCCATATCACCATATCCTGACGAATTCCATCATGCCAGTTTCGATTTTTTTTCATTCAATTTCTTGGAAGGCTAGCATGGTCGATTATACTTTCTTCTTTGGAAATATTCTTAACTCCCCTGCAAGGAGACTGTACATTCTTAGCTCTCTCTTTATAGCACCGAGTACTTCTTTTCGGTCTTTGAGATGATTCCTTTCCCCTTATTCACCTGAAATACTCTCTTCAGTCAGAACCTGATCTTGATTCCTGTCAGTATTCTCTCACATCCTAGGTAATCTTATCAGCTATCATGTTTCAAAATTTCCCAACTGCTGAAGCTGCACACTTTAATTTTAAGCCCGACCTTCCAAAGTGCTTTTCATACAGATGTCTACTCAACATCACCCTAGTCAGATGTTTAAAAGGTATCTCAAGTGTAATATGTACAAAACAAAATGATTTGCTCCACAACTCAAACAAATCGTTTTTTCTTCATTTTTTTTCTCATTTTAGTAAAAGGCAATAACAGTTATCTGGAGTCAGATTTGAATTCTACCACTTTTCCCTCAGCAAATTCAAACCATTAGAAAAATTCTACTAAATCTAACTTTATTCATAAAAAATCAAAGCAACTTTGACAGACAGTGCCACTCCCGCTTGTAACCATACAATCAGTTTTCTTTAGACATAGATGTGATGTTGGCTTTCTATTGCTACATAATAAATTGCTACAAATTTAGTAGTTTAACCAGCAATCATTTATCTCACAGTTTTTCTGGTTGAGGGATCCAGAAATAGTTTACTGGGATTCTCTATTCAATGTCTCACGAAGTCATATAAAAAGTATTAGCCAGAGTTGTTGTCTCTTCTCAGGCTCAGAATTCTCTCTCAAACTCACATGAATTTGTGTTTAAAATTCATTTTCTCAAACCTATAAAACTTATAGCAGCTTTTTTTTATTTCAGTGCTGCTGAGAGGTCTTTGCTTTTTATTTCTTTCCTCTGGGTCCTGTATCGAAAAGGCTTAATTGTCTAGATGAGACACACTAAGGATTACCTCATCTTGATGAACTCAAAGATAACCTATTAGTTGTACTAATGTTATCTGAAAAACCTCCTTCTCTTTTCCCACATAAGGTAACACAGTCATGGATGTGATATCAAAGTGGAGGAGACTATTGCAGAAATGCCAAAACATTCAGGAATCTTGAAAACCATCATAAAATTTTGCACATCATAAATACAAAAGACCTTGCCAAAGCTTTTGAAAAAGACTTTCAGGTTTACTTCTTGTTATTATTCTCCAAGTTCTCAGACCTATCAATTTTTCTCTGTTTTTTTTTTTGAAAGTCATACGCAATTTGGGCTTAATAGTCTTAGAAAATATTTTCTCTGTCTAAAATTGTTCTTCACACAATATTCACATTTAAATTTTCTGTTCTTGATGTCATATTTCAAAGAGATCTTTGCTGATTGGCAAATCGGGAAAATAAAAAATATATTTAAATCCTATTATTACTTTTATTTCTTTTTCATGTTTTTATGTAACAGTGGATAAAATTACATTACATTATTTTATGTCATTCATTAACTAATATATTTTCTGCCACCTGCTCTGTACCATAATCTCCATTATTGAAAGACCTGTCCTATACTGCTGCCTATGGACATACTTGGAGCATAGATGGCATGGACAGACACAGACAAAACAAAAAACAAAAAAAAAAAGGAAAAAACTAAGTAGAAAGAGAAAGAGAAAATGCTGAGAGAGAGAAAAAGTTTTTCTGAAGAGAATATGTAATCATATAATTTTATGTTTATACCCTTTCAATGGCTCCTTATTCTTAGAGAATAAGATCCAAAAATACCAAAATACAAAAACAAAAAACAAACAGTTGAATCTGCCTTAGTCACAAGAGTTTTCTCTTGAAATTCTCTGATATATATTCTGAAAATACACTGAATTTAAAAGAATTTCATAGTGTACAATATTCCTCTTTCTTTGCTAATGCACTTGCCCAGCTCTGTTAACCTGTGCCTGGCTCAGGCCAGCAGCCCTTACTGGAGAACCAATGAAGACAGAGGAGACAGAGAATAACCTTAGAGTGAGAGGGGTCAAGGGTCTTTACCCGAATGGAGTGAAGCACCAAACTGACTTAAACCCCAGATTTATTGAGGAACAACTGAGGCAATAGAGTGTCCCTGAGCACAGGGTTTTTTTTGTTTTGTTTTGTTTTGTTTTTTAGGTAGCAAGGCAGTCAAGCAAGGACAGTGCCCAATTTGATTGAATAATTTTTATCTGATTGTCTCCTTTGGAGCTTCCTTTTTTCCCTATGAAAGCCTTCTCCCCGGAGTTTGTAGCACATCCTGTCTTCAAGACATTCCAGTTCCACAGGGTTAGCGGTCTTCCACCTCCTGAGTCAAAAGCTGACATTGACCCTTTAGGTGCCTGAAGGAGCTCCACAAACCCGCACTGATTATTTGGCTCATCCTCTCATTCTTTTATGATTTCCTTGGTTAGTGTAGAAATCACCCTTTGTAATTAAAGCCAAAGGTTATGAATTTACAATTTATAAGAGTGAACTGTAATGTGTAACTATGATATGTAAAGTATTCATTGCTTAAAATATGTAAATTAAGTCCTAAATGGATTGCAATTTTAAATTAATTAAAAATTTAGCAATAATTAAGGAAGAATCATTACATTACCTGATTTCTATAAATAAGATAGAGCTCTAGAAATAAAAATAAATGTATTGCCATAGAAACCAGCACATAAACTGATGAAACAGAAGAAATCTTAGTAGGAATCCCATACATTTGGAGCCTTTTGTTTAATACTTTTGTATCGGGAGCATGCATTGGAATAAAAAACCCTTGTTTATAGTAAAACGTACTGGTAAAATTGAGCATATTTATGCAACTAAGAAAGAAAATAGACCCAAGCATAGTTCTGTAGTCTATAATAAAATTGTACTTGGTATTTGCTAGCTTCACAGTATTTTTCTTTCAATCTGCATGCTACTGGTTATATGAACTTACTTAGTTTCCTTTTTTAATAAAGTGTTTAAGTAACATTTTATATATATATATATATATATATGTTTTAGTTTTAAAATTGAATACTGAATAATAAAACACAAATTGCAGTACAAAAAAAACACAATGTATTTTAGAAGTAACTGTAAAAATATGATGACACTGTGTCATTTGTGTAGAAATGTAGTTTTCGGCCTAAATATCACAATAGCATGCAGATGTGCTAATTTAAAATTCAACACTCTGTGGATTAGTTTACTTCCAGCATGGTGAACTTGGCAAATTAGGCTGTAGTTTGTAGACCTGCATGCATTAATGTCTTTCTTTTTGTTTTTGTTTTAGCATTATTTTGTTTTAACATGTACTTCATTGAATTTTTTCTTTAAAAACTATGCATATATTTATCACTTCTTTCAGAGTTACATATTTTCAACTACATTGTGATCCCATATGACATTGCTGGATAGTGATCATAATTTTACTAAATTCAAATTATTATCAAGATAATAATATATAATAAGAAATTTACATAATTCATGGAAATATTTCTGTATGTGAGCATTAGAACCTCTTAACATAGGTTAGTACATCTTCAATTTTTCTCTTTTGGTTATCAGATAAAATTTTATTAGTGATCTGATATGCCTTTTCTCATGTTCTTTCAATGATATAAATTAGATTTAGAATTGTCCAAACTTTATAGTTTCAATATCTCTCTCACAAACACACACACACACACACACACACATAAAGTGACATGTTATTCCTGAAAATACTTATGTTTTTTATTTAATTTTCAAAAGTATTTTTTGAATCAGAAGTTTCTTGCATTGTGTGTAAATATTACATAAAATAATTTTAGCAGAACAAAAATATTTTGTAAAAAGAGTAGAGAAAAGTTTCATTGCAGAATATAGACTAACAAATTTTTGGGAAACATTTTAATAAGATGGAGTTTCTATGCAAATTTTGACTCACTAGAATAGACTTTATTTGTAGCTACAATAATGAACACATAAAGAAATGACAAGATAGACAGCCTGTCATATAGAAGGTGCTCCAGTCTATACAAGACACACAGAAAAGAGTGTGTCTGTTTTCTTGCTACTCTGAGTGGGACGAGCTGTGCAGGAGATCATGGCCTAAGGCTTGTCTATATCTCTGTCACTTAATTGGAAAGTGAAATGTATGAATTTTCAAGGTGACAAAGAATTCCAAATGATAGTATTGCAGTTTAAGATGCACATTCACCCTGCAATATGTCTCAAAAATGATTTGATTTAATTAATTTTATCTATAAAGATGTTTTTGATATAATCTGAATATTAGTTCAATCAAAATCATAAAATAAAAGTCCACTCAGAAATAAATTCACTCTTTTTAAAGTTTCCTATTCTCCTTGGAGCTTCAAAAATATTAAGGCATAAATTAATTTCAGAAGAGTCAGATTTCCATAGGCAATTAGTTGATTTATACATTGATTCAAAATGATATTAAATAAAGTCTCTATAATGTTTAAACCCCAAAATAAAACATTGAAATTTAGAGCTGTAGTTTCAGAAAAAGCTTAAGATCATAGTATGAGAAATACTAATAACACATATAGTGTATCTACAAATAATATTATCACATAAATCAATTTTAAAAATGCAAAATAAGTCATCACTTCCTCAATGATAATCAGGTGTGCTTACTCATTATAGTACATCCTTCCCTCAATATACACAGAGTACACTTTCAGTGAATTTTAGTGAATTTTTCTACCAATTCCTAAGGTGTAGTAAACATCTAAAGTTTTACATGATGTTATGGTATAAGTTGAATAGAAATAAAGTTGTTCTTCTCTATTAAATTTATTTTATTTTTATCATATCAGAAATATTGTCCTGGACACAAATAAAATATCAGGGAGAAATGACCACACACATAAACACCCAAGCACATACTCACATATCCGCATTTCTTCATACACTTTGCATTCTTCTTCTCCTTTTCAAAAATTTGACTTATAACTAAGAATGTTAATTTTACTTTTAAATTGGACATGAGCAGTGTAATTCCAGACATAAGTTATACATCTATGGACTTACACAATTATTGTTTATGCGTGTCTCATAAAGTAGCAAAACTGGAACTTATGTCTCTATTTCACCACTTCCAATTTTCATGAGATGATGGCTTGAAGCATGTCTGGCATCTTCTCCCACAGTTCTGCACATGCACATGAACTTTGCGAATATTGTGCAACTTTTATTTGCAGCTAAGTCTAATCCAGTATCACACAGAAAAATGGAATCTGGAAAACATAATTGGTACAATATAATGATACACAGTGGTGAAAAATTGAGTTCTTAAGATAACAAAATAAAAGCAGCAAATTGAAATTAATTTGACAGGATTATGAACTCATAATAGAGAGTTTCATTTTTAAATATGGGTTAACCAAAATACATATCTTGTGCTAGGAAAAACACAGGATAAAGTGAGGCTATGGTTCAGGAGAAAAAGAGAATTCTTGGGTCCATGTTTTAGAATTACTGAAAGAATATACTTCATAGTACGTAAGCAGCAGGCCTGCTTTTTACAAAAGGAATGGAAATTTGTACCGAGCAGAAAGAGAAAAAAATTGTAGTATGTAGCTATAGATTCAGGTAGGTAGATAATTTAGGTATTGGAGATCTGTGGCAATGATGTTACAGTCAGTTTTTATTTTCTCAAGTGCAATGTAAAAATAGTCATGATGTGAGATTGAGGTTGAAATTAGGGAATTACAGTACCAAAAACACAGGGAATGTTATGAAATAGTCATATAGAAGAATATGGCAGTAGATAGACTAACAAAATATTTTATAACTATTGTTAACCATCTCATACTTGCTTGAGGCTTGTGATCATGAATTTTAAATTATTCCACTAAGCAGAGAAATGAGTTTTATTGAGCCATACTTATTAATAAAAAACAACTTGGACTGGCAAAAGTTACCTAAATTTACCAAAGTTATATTTCCCCCAAGAACCTGAAAGATGAAAAATCTGAAAATTATGCAAAGAAGTTAATAATTAAATATGAGATTTAACTTGCTTAGAAGAGTAGGTAGGCGCTTCTGGATAGCTGAACACATGGTTGGTCCTGGAAGATAGGCTAGAAAGGACATGGAAATTCTATGTGTCTTTCCCCGTATCTTTCCCTATGTATTCTTTTATATGTATCCTCTGTAATATTCTTTATTGTAAACCAATCAAGAAAAACAAACATACCACGAGAGTAACAGCTAACACTTCTACACAGCAAAAGACAAGCTAAAAAGAAAAGAATGATTTCCACTTTTATTTAAACAAATTTTACTGATGTATTTTATAAATTTATTTAATCAAATTTTCCATGATATGGAACATTCAGCAATGAAGATCCAAAGATATAGAAAAATTGTCTATCTTTATTTTTATACTGCATGTAAAGTAAACTGCCATAAACAAATATTATTAGTCAAAAGGGCAAGACCCAGTGTTAGTGTCTAAGAGGGGAAATTCAACTAGGCTTCTTTGTTTAGATTTTCTCTGGCCTCTTTTTATAATATTTCTTTCTCCAGGGTACAAGACAAGACCCTGAAGGAAAGATGGTTTCGATTATCTACTATCCAATAAAGAAGAGGTTTTAGTTTTCATGATGCACATTGAGAAACAAAAATTCTAGTTTTCATGGCTTGCCTTAGGGGAAAAAGTAAAACAAGAGAAAGAAAGGGAGGAAAATGCCAGAAAGACTTTTCTCCTGAAGCCCTGTTACAAAACTTCAGTCCAAAATACTCAGCATTTTTGTGTATCATTTTCTGATTGAAAAGATTTCTAGAGTATATAAACTTAGAGATAAATGGCTATTATTATAGAGTGAATGCTACAAATTAATATTACAAAAGAAATCAAAATATATTCAAAGATATGTACATGGGACATGGACATGGAGAAGTTGAATGATAAAATATGAAAGAAGAAATTAGCTAATAAAAAGAATTATAAACATGTATAAAATCACTATTAAGACAGGAGTGATATGGTATTAGAGGAAGTGGAAATGATTCTAAATTTAAAACAAATAGAAATGAGATCTAAGGAATAGTATTAATGGGGTAGTTGTGGATGAAACCTGATTATCTGCTGGAGCGGTAGAAAAGACAGTGAGAAATGGTCTAGAAGGAGTTATGAGTAGAAAACAAGATAAGTTACTCCACATCAAACCTATTGGTACAAATGACATGAAGCAAACTTGCCACTTAAATGGATTAATAGTAACTAGTGTCATCAGAAGATATACAGTTTTCAGAGGATGGGATGGAAGAATTTGATGAAAGAGAAAATATTTGGGTGACTGAAAATGAATTTCAAATCAGTTTCAGTAGTTGAAGAAAAAGACAAGCATAGAATTAGAAAAGCTGTATAGATGACTATGAAAATTAAAATCTGAAAGATGAGAAAAAGAATCCTAAAATAACCTTAGATGTTACTTTTGAACAAAAGGAGATTTTTCTAATGGCTATAAGGCAGACAGTGCTGGAAAATCTATTAGAATAAGTAGGAGGAGAAAAGTGTGATAATTCAAAGAGAGATAATGTATGAGGTTTTCAAAATATTCATATGGGTTACCTTGAGTGGTGTGTCAGTCAGTGCTTGCCAGAGAAACAGATTTAATGCAAGATTTAAAAATATGTAAGAATTTACAAGATTGGCTTACCATGGGTGGGCACAGAGTCAGGTGTATGAGTCCATGTGAAAGGTCTGTCTGCACACTGGAGAGCTGAAGAATCTGGTTAAAAACCTGGAGCTCAGCATAGTGTCCTGTGTGAGTCCCTGTCAGGAGGTTGATGGCTCTGAGCTGAAAGGCCGAAGGGTCTACAATGGAAACTAAAGAGTCTGTGTGGGAAGACAGGAGATGTTGTCCAGGATGAAGGTGAAGACTGGAGCTCCTCTGAAGAAACAGAAGCCAGCCTTCCTTCTGTTTTCCTTTGAATTCCCTCAAGTGATTGGTGTCACTCACATTGAGGGTAGGTCTTCTGTCTTTAGTAAATCCTTTCAGTCACACCCAGAACTATGTCGATTCAATTTCACAGGTGGAGATACTTAATGGTTTACTTTTGACTTCATCTTTTGAAACACTAGTACCTCTCTCAGTCTTAAAAGGATGGAAGTCAGGAATGCATGTGTCTTTCTGTAAGCATGTGAAATTCCCGCTAAATTCCTAGGAATGTTTGTCAAGTGATAATAGCATTTTGCAGGACCTCAGACAAAATTAAAACATTGCTTCTCTTTGTATAAAAAGTTATTGAAAGGTTTCTGTCCTAATAGATCGCTGGACATTACAGCTGTGATGTAGCCAGACCACCAGCCCCTCCCTCCCTGATTACAGGTTCCTCCTAATTGCCAGAATTCCCACGTCACCAGTGCCCACCCCCAAGTGCTATCCCCTCTCATTTGGAATACTTTAAAAGCCCCGCGGTGACTGCACCTCATGGGGGAAAATCACCAAGCCACCTAGGCTAAATGTTTTCCCTCCGCATCCTCAACCCCTCCTGCAATAAATTCTTCCCTTGGATAAATCCTGCTTTTCCACTGTGCGAAGTACTCTAACTTCTGTTTCTCTACGCCGCTCTTAAAATAACCTAACAGTTTGGTGCCATGACTCGGATAATGGTGTGTGGGCTCCCAAGGTTTATCCTTGGTTTTGAGCTCCGCTGTTTATTGTGAGCCAAATTTTGCATGCTCTGGGACCTGCTGACTCGCCAATTGCAATTGCTTCATCCCATCCAACACTGGTCCACCTCATTCATCACAGGGGAGCTTTCCTTCCGTCTGGAGTTTCCTGTTTCCGTTCCGTTTAAATTCGTGGGTCCACGTGGGAAACTTCTTCCAGTCTCTTGGATAAAGATAATAGTTCTCATGTTCCTTGGGTAAACACCCTGAGGCAGGACTTTTATTCTTTGTCCTGGAGACCCCACTTCATTCTCTTGGTGACGATGAGAGCAGGTGTTGGGACCATCTCTATCGCACTTTCAAAACAGGTGACGACCTCTTTTGAAAAGTGTGACCTGGGACAGCTTTCACGTTCCTTGAGCAGATGGCTCAAGGCAAAGCTGTTCTCTTAGCTTACCTTTAATTTGGTCACCTTAGGGAATGCTATTTCCTATCCCCCCAAAAACACACCTCTGGGATGCCTGGTTCGTAACCTGGCTGCCCTTGGCCTTAAAAAGGTCATAAAAACAAAAAAACTGATCTTTTACTTTCAGGAGGCTTGACCAACCTACCAGCTTAATGGCAGCAAATGGCCTAAAGGGGAAATTTTTGATCCCTCTATCCTGCAGGGTTTATATAACTCTTATCTCAGCAATGGCAAATTGGCAGCAATCCCTTCTATTCAGGCCTTTTTCACTCTGAGGATGCGTCCCTCTCTCACTCTCTCCCTTCTCTCCCTGCTAGACCCCTTAGACAACGTGCCTCCCATTGTTGCTCTTCCTCCCCCATATCCCCAAGCCCTAACCTCTCAGCCTAATCAACCGGAGGTTTCTGAGCCCCCTGC
>RJWT010007836.1:0-27078 GCA_004365215.1 Cuniculus paca | reverse complement strand
GATTTCTCGTCTTCGCTCACGTCCGTAAGACATGGCGTTAGACCCACCGTTTTAAGGTGCCCTGCCTGTTTATGGCAGCTTTTCTTGTCTTCGCTCACGTCCTTATGACGTGGCGTTAGACCCACCGTTTTAAGGTGCCCTGCCTGTTTATGGCAGCTTTTCTTGTCTTCGCTCACATCCTTATGACGTGGCGTTAGACCCACCGGTTTAAGGTGCGCCCTGCCTGTTTATGGCAGCTGGGGTCCCTTTTTACGGGAAATCCCCCCTGGGTATCGCATCCGATACCCCCCCCTCCTTACTCTGGTCTCTGGCCAGAGCGTGCACACTAGGGCTTACCTCTGTTGGTTCCCGTGGCTCCTGTGATGGTGCCGATGTTCCCCATATGGGCCACCACTTGACCGGCGCAGAGTGAAAACACACACAGACACGGGAGCCCTTTTTTGGGGGCGAACCCCCTGAACGCCCCTTGAGGCTCGTTTATTGTTATATATCTCGTAGGCTAGCCCAATCAGGTAAGGACACCTCAGAATAGGGAGCCAATCATCTATTGCCTGCTCGCCCAAGAGCTCAGCCAATCAGGGGCTGCCAAGACTCCTAAGGGACTCAGCACTGCAAAGTATGTTGTGCGCCTGCGCCCAACACCTGGGTCCTAGACAATTTCAGTGTTTTCCATAATGCTATATAAAGATAAATATTCATGCAATAAATAAAATAGTTCACAAATTGCTATGAAGAATAGATGATATGACAATGCCTGGCATATAAATTGGAGTGTGTCAATCTTCAATCTTCATTGCCCTTACTTTCTATTCTAAAGTTGACAGAGCCTCTTAGCTCTGCTTGGGTAAAGTTTTGCTTTGCATCCTAGAGAGGAACGCTGTTGGCGGTCTTAGGAAAAGCAATGCTGGAAGTATTTCATGCCAGCTATCTGACATGGAGCATGTACTGAGATTTTTTTTTTTTACTTAGTACTTAAGTGGTTTATAAAATGACCCCTATGGTGTAGTTGCTGTGAATGACAAGAAAACATGCATGTCCTCATGCTGTTGCTTACTGGCACCCAGAACTTTTATTAATGTATTGATGGAGAGTATTTGCATTCTTGGTTTAAAGTTCTGTCAGCTTAACAGAACTTCACAATCAACCAGAAAAGAGCAGATTTTGAGTCAAACCAGCAAGTCAAATTCAGTCTGCCTCATGAAGCAGATTAAATCCCTTCAGAAAGAGGGGATTGTTCCATAACACAAATAATAGACCATTTTAAACCGAAATATTGTTTCAAATCTGCAGCTTCTGACTTTTTCCACTTAAAACCTTACAGTTCTGGGGAAAGGCAGTTGAGCTTAGTGGGGTAATTAACACTGTCTTCCTCTACTTCTCTTCTATGAAGAAGCCAAATTAGCATCCAGGTGCCAGAGAGTTGTTGAAAGAAAATTGACCTAAAAGTCAGAATCTGGATTTTGTCCTAGAATCCAGCAGCACTGGATACAACTACATTTCTCCTTTGATTTCCAATTTCCTTCCTCTTTTTTATTTACTTATTTTTTGTACTACAGCCAATTAAATCCAGAGCCTTCACATTGTGTCTGCATCCCTTGTCCTTTTATTTTTATTTATTTTTTGAGAGGATCTTGCTACATCACCAAGTTGCCCAAGGTGGGCTTGAACTTGTGATCCTCCTGCCTCAGCCTCTCAGAAGTTTGGATACAGTTGTGTGCCACCATGTTGAGCATCAGTGTCTTTCTTAATATATTTATAGGACTTGATCAAACATTACTAGAAAGGCATTTTCCCAACAGCTATGGGGGCCAGCTCCTGGGATCTCATTGTTTTATAAGGTAATCTGCTGTGTGTTAACACATACTTTATTTTTCTCTCACATAATATACCTTAAAGTTTTTGAAGACTGTGTGTTATTATCCCCTTCTGGTCTTTGTCTATCTATAGGCAAGTATTCCTAATATTCTACATAGTGAGATAACTTCAAGTTGTTTTACTGTCCCAGCGTGCGCACTGAGTGAGCTCTTGCTCATGGGCCCCTCATAGTCTAGATTCCTTGATTTCAACATGATACTCTTTGAAGGCCCACCATGGTGGAATTAGAGAACAAAGTTTATTAGCTGCAGATTTATTCGAGGATTCCTCATCTTGTTCACAGAAAGTCTTAGAGCAATAATCTGCTGGCCTGACAAGCTCTTATCAAAGAAGAAAATAAACTTACTTTAGGATAACTTCTTTTTTAAGAATCCAGGGGATCTTCTAAGTCTTCTTTTGATAATTGCTCATAACCTATCTATTTAATCATCTTTATTAGAATTTTCCCTAGAAGTTGATGCTAGACTCATGATTTGTAGGTTTAGAAATCGAATAATTCTCCTTTTTTGGAAGTATTTTACATTGTTTATCCATGTTCCATTTTCTGGACATTTTCATATCCATTTATTTATAAAAGAGTACTTAAATATCCTAATAGCTCACCATTTTCCTTAAGATTTAAATGTTTTTCCCCCATTTGGATGCTTGTCCTTCCAATCATTTCAGCTCTAAATTTCTCTAACCCCCAAAATGCAAAACTAGTGCCTCTGGACAAGCCTGTGAGGAAGGCGTGCACTCTCCAGTTCTACCCATCTTTCCCAAACTTTCTGTTTCTTTCACTGAGCACGTTTACACTTCTGTGTTACTGGACTGCCCCATGATGTCTGTTGACTTTGCAGTCACTGTGGGGCCACTCCTGTCGAGCTGAAGCTTTATCTCCTTGGAATCACAATAGGAATCACTGCTGCAGGTTCCCACACCTTTGCTTGCCTGTTTTGTCTCCTATCTTTCCCTCTCTTTTTCTGCCTAACCACTCAACATCTTTCTATCATTATCTCCTAGAACAGCAACAACAGCACAGTCATTTATTGTGTACGTATTTGCAGAGATTGTGGAAATGAATGAGGTCTGATCTCAGGTCCAGGCCTGGAGTGCAGTGGGAGATATTGATGTGGAAATCTGTGCTTTTTCAGTGTGGAGTTTGAAGGGGACTTTGCACATGAACTTTGGAGTCAGCCTGCCTAGGTTCAAATCTTCACTCTGTCATCCAAGGTCTCCCTAGACTTCAGTAAGTTTTTTAGCTGCTTTGTGCTTCGGTTTCCTCATCTGTGAATGGGGATGGTATTAGCAGCCCTTGTGGTGCTATTGAGAGGATTAAATGAGTATTTTTTTAAGTATAAAGTATTCAAGATATAAAGTATTTAAAGTGGCACCTGGTGCATGTAAGATCTCCATCAGTGTTTGCATGATTTTTGTTATTATTAAAGTGTAAGTATTATAAGAAAAAATTCTCTGATCACTACCTCCCTGCCCCCACTATGCACATCCATGTATTGGGGGCTCCCCTCTTTTGCTACCCACTGTATATTTATGTATATTTATGACAGGGTTAAAATAACACAATGTAAAGGTCTGTCTCCAAGGCACTTGCTGGTAATGCATTGAAATACTTCCTATTGTTTGTTTGTAAGAGCTGTTTCGATCAGGTCACCTTTTTCCCTAGCATTTTCACTCCCTGCCTTCTTGGCTGCTCCCAGCCACTTGTCTGGCACTCTTTGGAATTCCTTAAAATATAGCAAATAAAAGTCTTATATTCTTTTTTTTTATTTTAAAAAGCAAAACAAAAAAGGATAGAAATAATACAGAATTTCAAAAACAAAACAACAGTAAGAAATCAACACTAGTTATTATATCCATACTGTTACATTAGAAGTAGTTGTTCAGGTTACAAGATCTAGGCATGAAAAAGTGATCAAATAATCAAGCAATGACAACACAAACTGTTCTTTTTGATGAATTAACAGAGATTAGTAGTATAGTTATCTTTCTTGCACATATATACATTTATACAGTTACATGTGTAAACCTAGATGCATATAATCTTTTCCTTTCTTCCATTTTTCCTTTCCCCTATCCCAGTTGTTCTTTCCTTTTGAGCTCTTCCTTTCCCTTTCATTGTTACAATATCTATTGTACACTTTGGATCTTATTACTCTTTCAGTTTTTTATTTATTTATTTTTTTACACTAGGGAGACAATATGATATCTACAAATGTGAGTCTGACTTATTTTACTTATTCTTAAAAATTCTAAAAAAAAAATTCCAAATCCTAAAATATAACTGACTCCAAGAGTTTCTGGTAAGAGATACAGACTTTGCAGGCTGATAGTTTAGCTTCAAACCCTGCCTCTTCGGTGTAAATGGCACTAGATGGAACAATTTAGTTGACCTCTCTGCCTCACATCTCTCATCTGTAGAACCTGAAGGAACATTAGAACTAACCTGTAGAGTTGCTAGTAGGATTCAATAAACTAATATATGGAAATTGTTTAAAATGGGACAGACATAGAAGCTATTAATTTTTGTATTAGTACCACTTTTGAATTATTGTTGTCATTTCTGTGGGCAAGGTTTGTACTTTCCAACCTCTTGCTATTGAAACCCCAGAACACAGTAGAAGCTCTGTAATAGCTCCTTGGGTAGCCACGTGAATAAATGACCGCAAGCATTCCTTTCTTGTTTTTCCTGAGAGCATAAACTGAAAAGCCTTTTTCGTTTTTTAACCTTTTCCTGTAGCTCAACTAATTCTGATCGTTTCATTCTTGAAGGGCTTCACCATCTGGTTCTTTCCATCTTTGGGGATGTGCTTCTCTTTCTACCTTTTATATCTGCCTTTATTCCATCAAGCTCATTTCTTATCAAACAGTGCTGCTTTCCGCAGTTTTGCTTTGACTTCTTTTCATCATTTGTATTTTTTCCAGAATTGAGGTTTTAATAAGTTTTTATTCTCCTTGGAGTATTCCTTCCTTGAGTACTTCTTGAACCCACAGATTTTCACATATGTTTCCATGAATCTTGTTGAAATCTGCACACACAAATATACATTTCCTTCTTGTGGTCACTACAAACTGTGATCATTACCCTTGGCCTTAGTGGAAACTAGACCACTTCCCATATCTTAATTTTAACTTTCATTTTCAAATTTCCATCTCCTGTCCTTTCATCTCGATTCTTTATATAGTCTTCAACTTCATTAAGACCTACAATCCATAGATCCTAACCATTCTCATTCCTAAGAAGAGAAGATTCCTTCTCAAGATAGAATTCTGTGGTCCATTGATGTAACCACGGTCCTGCCAATTTTCCCAATTCACTTTATCTAAATCACTGTGCTGTTTTTCTTGGCAAACCTCATCCTGGTACCTTCTTATAACAAGCAGTTAAAGTTTTCCACGAAAACAAAAATCAGCAATACATCTAAAATTTTGTTTCACTTTAAATTCAAGATCATGAATCTCAAAGGGACACTCAAACCTGCTAGACAACTCTTCCATATTTATCAAGCAGGTGCATCATTTCCAGCCTACATGTGACAAAGTCTCTCCCCTTGATCCAACTCTAGACAGACTCCTCTGAGCATTTTTTAAAACTTGTTTAGTCTGGTCTTAGCAATAATGATGCTGAACCTATTTAGTGACATCCCTCACTCTTTGGAATTTGATCACCCTCAATCTCTGATCAAATTTCTTATGCATAACTTCAATATTTTAGTTTTTTTTTTTTTTTTTGCATTTTGCATTTTGCATTTTGCTACCTTGACCTGCCTTCAGCAAGAGCCCTGTTTAGTCAGTGTCTTGGTTACTTTTTCTTCCTTGCTGAGACAAACACCTGACACCAAAATGAAGCAAGCAAAGGTTTATTTAGCTCACAGTTTCTGGAGATTTCAGTCCATAATCAGCTGGTTCCAAGGCAGGGTGGCATAGCACTGGGGCAACACTTCAAGGCAGCAGCCAGAGCAAAACCGGGGCAAAACAAGTCTTCTCTATCCTTAAATTGTACACAGGCCACCCCCCACCCTTTCCAGGGTAGGTATAGCACTCACAAAATCTCCTTGCCCTCTTTTGCACAGGATGAGGATATTTACAAAGTAAGAACCCTGGCTTCCTGCTGAGTCTCTCAGGTGAACTTCTAAACTGCTCAAGTTGACACAATGTACCAACCATAAGAGTCCCTATAGTAAGAATCTCCCTTTCTTTGATGTTTTCTCCTAGTAATTTTCCACACATTGACCCAGACCCTCTTCCTTGACTATAAGCCCCTACTTATCCTTGCTATATTCAGAGTCGAGCTGATCTCTTTCCTCTACTCCGTTGCAGTTGACTCTCTTGAAGGAAGTCTTTCCTTACCATCTTTAACAAGTGTTTGAATAACTTTTCTTTAACATAAGATGATCTATTTTGTGCTGTCTTTTTGCTTCTATATTCTCTCTTCTCCCCTTGTTCTTATCTGATTACCTCACCTCAAACCTCAGTTAGAAAATAAAAGTTCTTTGCCAAGAACTTGTGCTTCTCCCCCAACTCTGCCCACTTACCTGCTTTTCCACTCATCATCTTCTCTGCTCCTACGTGAGCAAAAGAGGGGGGCAGTGCAAAGTCCAACCCTTCCATCCTATTCTGAATCCCATCACTTCTTACCTTGTCAATCATTCTTTCTCCTCAATCATTAAACTTTTTCATGTATGAATTAATTCCATCACTTTTCATGTGCTCCAGAATCTTTTAGAAGAGAGGAAACCTCCCTTTAGCCTATCCGCTCTCCTGCAGCTACTGGATTATCTGTTTCCATTCCTGGCTAAACTTCTCAAACACGGGTTCGACATGAGGCCTCCACTTCCTGACTTTTCCGTTATACCTCAGCCCTTCTCTTTTGTGGCTGCTTCCTCCAGCACTCCATGAGGCCCCTGTAAACTCCACAGAGCTGCATCCAGAGAAGTCTTTTCTGTTCGTGTCTTTCTTGACCTCTCAGCAATTTTCATGCTCTTTCTGACATAGCCTCTTTCCTGAGCTTCTGAGGCACCACGGTCTCTGCTGCTCCCCTTTACCCGCCAACTCTTTGGCTACACCTTTCTTTTATTTTTACCTTCAAATACTGACATGTCACGGCTCTTCAGCTTAGAGCTCATTTTGTTTTATGTATGGAGTTTTCTTAGGTGATTTTTCTTCTGAAAAAGAAGAAAGTGTCTTCAAATACTATCTACATTCTGACAGCTCACAAATCTGTCTTCTGCCCAGAGTTATCTCTGGACATCCATGGATGTCTACTGTCTAATATGTCTAAAAGTGAAGTTTTGCTTTCTTTGCTTTCTAGTCCCCATCTCACAGCTCCTCAACTCCAAACACCTTGGAGTTGTTGGCTCCTCCTTCCGGCTGGACCTGTCGCCTGTCCATCTCTACATGCTGACAATTCTACTCCACTGTCCACCCTACTCCATCCTTTCATCGGTTGGCTGCATCAGTGCTGCCATTAGCATTCTCTCCTGGCTCTTCATAGTGATCTCCCAACTCATCTTCTACGTTTCTACGTTCATCTTGTTCCACCCTACACAAGCCGAAGAATGATGTTGAAAAGCAAAATTTACCTGGACATGGTGACACAGGTCTGAAATCCCAGTACTTAAGCTAGCACAGCATGAAGAGCATGATTTCGAGGCCAGCCTGGCTTGCATAGCAAGTTCAGGGACAGCCTGGACTACATAGCGAGATGCGGTCTCATAAAACCGAAATCAATGAATGAGTCAATGCATTGTGTCACTCTTCTGTGTAAAACCTTTCAACTGTGTCCTCTTATCACTGGAATTAAGTTAACCTGCAATTACAGTTTATGGCTTCTGTATCCATCCCCCCTGCTTACCTGGCTCCATCCGCATTGGCCTTCTTTTATTTCTTCTAACATGGAGCAATCTTGTTGTATCTGGAGTCCTCCTCCCACACAGTCTGTCTCAAAGACACTTCTATTTGCCTTACTAAAAATGCATATTTTATTTTTTTACTACTTCTGTTTCTCCCTGTCTCCTCCCCAGACTGGAAGGGCCATTAATACAAGGAGGATGCCTCTTGTCCATAAAAGCAGAAACATCCCATATTTACCAAAGTTTATGTTGTGAGATGTGTTTAAGTAGAATTTGTCCAGTGAGTGATTCCATGAATTTTATTTGACGTAGATGCTAGTGCTTCTTTGACTCCTGTTCTGTACTGTGAAGTTCAGAAGTAGGATTCTGTAGAATAGGGTGAGATAGCCTCATTATTTGTGTTTTCTTACACTTAACTGCACCAATTGACAAACCAGAGAAGAGTCACGCTTCCCTATCCTCAAAGAGCTTTGCTAAGGTAATGTTTTATACTGTGTCTACCTGCCCCACTAGCTCTTGACATTTCCACCATGTATGTCAATTCATATGTTTTCTTTAAAAATGCACTTTACAGCTTATTTTTCTGATAAAATTGAGATTAAAAAGAAAGAAGGAAAGATCTTATCATGGTGCCTAATTTTGTTATGACTGAGTAAAAATTCAGAACTTGGATAACTAATTTAGGCTATATAATCTTTAGAAATCTTAATAAAAGAAAATATAAGATGAAGTAAGGTACAGGTTATAATAACCACAGGGCAGAGCTCTTAGATCTCTATACTTTATAGTAATTAGGAGATTTTAATGTGAAATATCTAAGAATATATATAATATATTTACTACTTTCATAGAAATGTTCTTCTTTGCAAAATGAGCATTATTCTTATATTTGTTTTCATTTAGGAAGTTTAATATATAAAACATGAACTGTAGAGATAATTGCCAATGGTATGATTTTTTTCATCACCTCAAAAAGGCATATCTGGAGCTAAGTGTATTTGTCATATATCTACAGCATTGTGACAAGAATTCAATATATTTAATAAGTAGTTAGAGAGCAGACATTTCTCCTGGGATTATAGCAACCTATGACTAGGATTATTCAGGTTTCAACATTATTAAATACCGTGAGAGTTGAAAGAAAAATCAGTATAACATTTAAAATTCATTTAACTACTCCATTTTAATAGAGAAAAGAACTACATAAAACAAGGTAGAACTATATTAAGAACTAAGCTCTCACTTTATTAACTGTTGGAAAGAAATGCACGAATTTCTTCCATAGGTTTTTTACTGTTTTGCGATGGGTAGCCTGGATTAATTTGAAAACGCAAGCACACTTTTAAATAAAAAAAATTAAATAAAACTATGTAAACTAAGAGATAAAAGAGAAGACTAAGTACTGGAATAAACACTGCAGTTGAAACTAAAGTAACTGAAGTGAAAATGTTTTCATAATGAACTTTTATGTTTAACAAGCCCAGACACTTGGAACAGTGTAAGCTATATTAAAGCCTTTTATGAAAGGATTATGTTTTGTATGATGAGTGTTTTAATATAAGTATGGTACACTGCATAAAATATAACTACATTTAACTGAAAGTAATTATGAGAATTCAGACAAAATTATTTTTCTCCTGCACTATCACAAAAACTGATACAGAAAAAAAAATTTTTTTTTCCTTCTGGAACCTTTCACCAACATGTCTCTGTTTCAATTATTTCTGGAAGTATACATTGCGTCTCTGCCTCAGCTACCTTTCATGTCGACAGTTGGTAGCACAAGCCTTTTAACACACAAAGGGTGCAGCACTTCAGCCAATCTGTGATAAAAGGGAAAAAATGAAATCACTATGGAAACTGCGGGAAGGATCTAAAAGCTCTCTTTATAAAGTAAACGTCTGATGTTTGTGTCTACGGGGGTAAGAAATTCATAAATCTGTATGATGCTATCATTTCTGATTTGTTATCACCGCAAATGCCAACTCGAGGCAGCCTGACCTTGACTTCATTAAGTGCATAGTTACGGTGCAACAGGAGGAAGACCCACCATGCTCCACTCCCAGCGCTGCGGTTCAGGGGCTGGTGCGGGACTGAGAGAAGAAACTAATTCACTTAGAATCTTTCCTTTCCCTTCTCATTCCATTATCTTGTTCTTTTGAGTCCCAGAGTTTAACTTGATGGAGTCAAGCACATGGAGTCGTTCTACTGTGTGCTCTGTTTCGGTTTGTTTTTCCATTGAGAAATACAGCAAGTCTCAGACTCAAAATTCAACTCAGAAAACTATGTTTGGTCCAGTGACATGTCTGCCTTTGATCTCGAATTGAAAAAAAAAATGTTAACCACCTCCTTCCACTCCAAAAGCCAGTAAATACCAAGGAGAAGCAGCCCCACTTCACCACGTTAAGTCCCCGGAGGACAACGTGAAGGAGGTTGTGAGGACATCGCTCTGGGGACTCTCATCTGACATGGGACAGCAACAGGCTGCTGGGTCAAAGGAGGCTAAAAATCAGTCAGTTCTCTGAAGAAGAAGTTAAGTGACTTTTATAAAATAGTCACATTGTTATTTAAATAAAGCTTCTCCATAATAGCTCACCAGTGGAGGAGAGACTACGGGGCCAAAAGCCTTCTGAAAGTTCTCGATGTGAAATTCTTCAACTTCAAGAATAGATTCTTAATTCAGAGGAAATGAATTTTCAAGTAAGTAGACTCATTTCAGCATTGCATAGACTGCTATGCTTATTTTTGCAGTATTTACCATCAATATTTAGATTTTCAGGCAATAGCAAAAAAGTTTATGGCAACTTTACTGCAATTGCAATGCAGTGAAATGTCAAAGATTAATGTGCATGGTAATTGACTTCATATTGTCATGCTGTATTTAGGCAATTATTAACATTGCTAATCTAATGTTTCCAGGTACTTATGAATAATTAGCAATTCTGCACTAGCATCTCAGATACACTGGATGACAATGTTATATTAAGTTTTAAACCTTAAAAGGGATGTTGTGCAAATGATACTTGGGGGAAAAAAAATCAGTAAATGAAAGAGAAGTATTCTAGTAGTGAGCACACAATTCAGTGCAATTACCCAGGAGGATACACTGCTTTATAGGCACTTGCTTAAAATAAAGGAATATGACATCTCTAATACAGACTTTATTAAACTTCTTCTCCTGCTAAGGACTAACTTGGCTGCTTACAATCTCCACAGTGCATTCTCTTATGTTGTAAGAGTGCTAATGATCAGTTACATGGAATCAAATAGAAGTGTGTGTTTGGACACCCAAATATAAATACAGGCATACTTTAATTTAAAATATTTAACTGCCTCATACATACTGACTTCACTGATGCTTTTTGTGCATATAATGAAAGCCAATTATCTGTGGAGAAAACTTGACTGGGTGGAAGGAAATTAAATTGGTTTTTAAAGACTTCTTTAAACAGCAGTAGCTAGGGAAAGGTCCAATAGCATTTTAGTTCAGGATTGTAATGACTTTGCCATATTAATAAATCATGCTTTCCTTTCACTTTCATCAAAAGATTTGGATGGGGAAGACAGAGCAACTGGCGACAGCGAGGGTCCCTACAGCTCTGAACACTCTGCCAATCGCCGTGGAGCTCTGGGACAGCTGCTGGAGAAGCCAGGTAGGTCCTGTGTCAGTCAAAGAACAGGATACAGATAATATATACCTAGTAAAACATTTCAGAAATTGCAAGTCTTGAAGGAAATATTTATGTTCTAGAATTTTCTGTGATTTTTTTAAGGCTGTACAAAGTAAATGAAGTAAAATTTTTACCAATTTTTTTTGCCTAATCCCCTCAACAGGGGAGTTTTCCAACTTCTATGAAATGCTTTTGTGTTGCATATCAACTCTCATCAATCAGCTACATGTCGGCTTTTCTTTTTCATTGCGTTATAAGTCTGAGACTGTTTAAGAAAGCATTTATAGAAACATGGAAAAGCATATTGTTTCATTTATACATAAACAATGCAAATACTTTCCCTTTATTGCCACTCAAAATATTAACATTTTGTTCTCTATATGACTGTCCTCTGAGTTGGATTCCAGCTGCAATTGGAAAATAAGAAAGGCAAAATACTGTATCATTATCTTGGACTGTCTTATTCTTCACTAATTGAGGAATACTATTTCATTGAGCTTTTCTAAATCCAAATAGTTACTTAATTGAAACTATATGCCAGAAAGTTGATCACGTAAGCTACACAACATATATTATTGTGTTGCAATGAGAGAGGAACTAAGGAAAATGTTTGTTTTTCCTCCTAATAGGAAATATTACAGGCATTGGATGGTGTGACATGCTAGTATTCTTCATTAAATTAATCATAGCTTTTCAGAACAACACTGTCAGAAGTATTACTTCCCCTTAGTTATGAATTAAATGAAAAACGTAAGGACTTCTGTATTCTAGAGCCTAAGCATTGGAAAGTTTTAGTTTATATTTCACAATATATTTTCTGGTCAGCTAAATTGGATACTCAGGTTTATCTCTGATTTCAATTTTGAATGTAATCATGGTAATACTTTTCTCTCACACCCTGCAGAAATTTTAGTTTTCATGTCTATCTTTTCCAACTCTCAAAAAACTAAAGTTCTGCAGAATCCCCAGGGAATCTCTTCATGACACTACTTACTTAGAGTCTATAGAGGGCCTCAGAAGTTGTTCATAGTTTTATATTTTTTTTCTGTTAGGAACACTTCAAAATTCTGCCATTAATTTCCATCATGCCATCAGAAATCTCAGTTCCTCCTGAGCCTTCACACTGAACGAGAATTTATTCTCTAATTCCAAATCAGCCACCAGAGATAAGACAAAGATGTTTATTCAGAATTTTAATATGTAATCTAAGCCATTTGTAGATTGTGTACAGAGGTAATCTTCTATGTATTTAATCACTACATGGAGAACTTAAATAATGTGTAATTTGTTGGAGAGACTATTCATAACTTTACAGGAGTTGGGGTACTTTCAATATTCCCCAAGCGTCCCTCAGAAGGTATAACAGCATGAGGTCCATTATGTGAATGAATAGCTGAATGTGTCACTAGCATGTCCTGAGGGGAAATTACAAAAATTGGAATATTCTGTAATATAAAGAAGACATTCTGTTTTCCTTTCACATCCTCTGGGAAACCTAATCTCAGGTCTCTCAGATCAAGCTATGTGGATGACAATATTCAGCAGTGTCTAAGGAATGAGCTACCCCTTGCTACTGTCAGTGAGTGATACCCCTAACTCTTGTATGTTGATTCCTAAAAAACACAGCACATGAGACCTTTTTAAAAAAAAGTAGTTCGCACTTCCTGTTGGATTCTTGCTTGACAAGAATTATCTGGTGAATCAGGGATTGACGTGTGAAGTATAAACTTATAGCTATGTGATGGACCTCAGAGATGTTCCAGGGACAGAGACATCCCACTAGGAACTTCAAAGCCTTTTACTGAGAAAACAAATTCTCTTTTTTCCTACTCATGAACATGCAAAAATATGTATCTTACACAAGCACTGGTGCTCATTTATACACGGACATACACACATCCGCACTCTCCCCATGGTGCATCTGGTTTTTATTTGCACGTGTCCATGAGTCCCATTAATGTTGATAACCATCCGCACACGCCTCCAGAAAATAATGTGAGAACTGTCTGTATCGAACATTAAGAGATGAATACTTAAAATCTGTTTGGCACACTAAGTTTGGTTTTACGAAGACACAGACGTGGAAGAGAAAGATCAAAAGAAAAAAAAACACAAGAGAGATAATCACATCTGGATGGGGCCTGGTAATGCGCTAATTAAATGTGCTTACACCTAAGTCTTTTCACATGCTCCAGAGTGAGAGCTTCCATGCATACCCCCACCCCCCCGAAACTGCAGCCTTGCAGGCAGGCACCAGAGCCGTGTGTGAAAGCTGTCATCTCTGCTGTGCTCCAGCACGGTTCTATGTGTACCTATCATCTACCCTGCTTCCTGTGACTGAAGAGGCTCTCTGTTATTTTGCTACCCTGATAGTCATGACAAAGTTGTCCCTCGAATTCACGACAATATGCGTGGTCTTCGAAATGGGTATGAAAAAGAATCAGTTCCAGAGGCTGCAAGATTCTCTGTTTTGTTTCTGGCTTAAAGGTTTAGAAAGAAACCCTCCCTACTTTTCTCCTCATTCAGGTAACATCACTGGATGTCCAGAGCATAATAGGAGCTGCCCCTGAGTACAAACCTCAGGGCAGCCTTGTCGGATGTCACCAAGTCAAGCAATTTTAACTTTGGAAAGTTTCTAAAGCCTGTATTAATTGCTTGGAGCTCTATTAAATCAGCATGGCTTGAAATTATTTCAAAATGCTGGGATTTAGGGCAAGATACAGAGTGAAAGGAAGTCACTGTTTTCTAGGGTTTTTTTTCCCCATCTTTGTGGAGTTTTTAAACACCAGGATGCAATCTCTTATTAGTTTGCTTTAAAAAATAACTAAAGCAAACCCTGGCTACTTAGGAGAATCTGTTCAGCAGTGAGCAGATATGTTCTACATGTCTCATTACCACTAACAGCCATGCATGGCTGAATCTTCCCCTACTGCATTGAATATTTACCCTCTGGCTTTGTAAAGTGATGCGAAAGAATGAACCTTACAAAGGAATTTCGTAACTATTTTCTGTACTATAGTAGCACACCTATCGCAGAATATGCACAATATTCCTTAAGTGATTGATAACCTTTAATGATAACTGGTGCTTATTCCAGGAAAAAAAAAATCAAAAGTGCTTATATATAAAAATCTGTCAGGGGAGAATAGGACTACTTGTCTCATTTCATGGACAAGCTACTTTTCCTTTTGTTATTCTAGTCCCTACCTTTTATTATTATTCAATAATCAAATGCAAGGCATATTGCCCTCCTTCACTCCTTAAAAAAATGATAGAATTAATACACAAAGATGAAAGTTAGACACCCACTGTCATCCATAAGATATAGGAATTTAAAGACTCAAATATGCCCCCTGGATTTTGGGAACCATCGGGAGAATGAAGCATAAGTTATTTTTCGCTGAGCTTCCTTAATTTTGCATGATTTAGACATCGGCGAGGCACTGAAGATGGGAAATGTTGGAGGGGTGTTTGAAAAAGCAGTGGGGTCTAGGAAAAAAGGGCACCGGCAGACTTTAGTCCCCAGGGGAACCCCAGGGGAATCTCCTGGGGTAGCGTTCCAGGAAGAATGCTTTCAATGTGTCACCCCCCTGGGCAAAAAAAAGCCTGGTACCCTTTAGGCTTAGGTGACTCCCATGGGCGTTGGGTATATACATTTACACTGCTGGTATTGGAAATAACCCCTATTTCTCTCTTTTTAAACTGGCTGCACTGTTCATCTTGGATGTCATGGTTTTCTTTTACTTGCTAAGTCTTCCCTGTGTAATCTAATGCTCCTTTTCTTCCTAGAAAAATAAGATATTTGCATCAAATTCAACCTTTCAGTAATAGTGAAGTCCTTCTGTGTAAAAGATGCAGGATTAGTCCCTCCCATGAGGTCATCTGTACCATCTTCCTTTATTTCTCCTGGGTGATGAGGAGACCTTTACATCTCATCAAAAAGCACTAGTAAATAAGGAGTTAAAATGAAGGCAGGCTCACTGGTTTGCTGAGATCTGTCAGAGTCTGACTGGCTGGCTACATATCTGTCTCTGGAACAATAGGTACCTGTATTCTGCACGGACTGCTGGGCAGCGCTAGCACTCTGGAGAAGGTCTGCCTCTGTCTGCGCTCTCCTGGTGAGAATCCCCAATGACAGTCCCACTTTTCAGTGGAGGAGAAAAAGCCTATCTGTCTACTCTCCTGATGAAGGACAGAGCTTTGATCATTTTTGTTCAAGCTTGACTTGGCCGGAGGTTTTAGCTTCTTAGTCTCAAGTCAGCAGTCAGCAGTCTCTCTCTCTCTCTCTCTCTCTCTCTCTCTCTCTCTCTTTCTCTCTCTCTCTCACACACACACACACACACATTCGCACTCCTCCCTTTCGCTCCGGCTTATTCTCTTTCTCTCTCCCTCCCTTTCTCATTTCCCCCTCCTAGGTTCTGTGCAGGCAGATGAGTGTCACAGCTGTAACTGAGGCACAGAGCAATAAACGTAGCGAGCCAATTTCCAGGACGGCAAGAGGGGGCACCGGAGGTGACAACAATGACAAGCCTGCGCTGCTGACAAGTTTTAGGTAAGAAAATATATAAGCCTTGTTGCTTGTATTTCTGCATCCTTGTGGCTGAAACATTGTGCTGGAAGGCGAGTCTCTTGGTAGGGAAATATTCTGAGGGGGCATCGTGCGTGCGCGCTGTCACTTGCCTACTTGCCTGGAAACCTGTGTTCTCAGGGCTTTGTGTTACTGGAATTATCATTGGAGGTGAGGTGTGAGCTGGGCTGGCGGAAGGGTGAGCTGCTTTTTATGTCTGTGTGGTGACATTTATCATGCTGTTTAAATTTATATCTGGAAAAAATTCTGTTTGATGATAGTTAGCAATGTTTTGTGCCATGTGAAGCATATGGCCAGGCAGAATTCAAGCAATGCTCTTTCATTCTTAATTTGTAATTATTTTTGCATTCAACTGTACTGAGGTCAGAGGGTTTTAAAAATTAATGAGATTCCCTGTGGAGTTCAAATAGTAATATCTACGTGAGCTGCCACAGAAAGATAAGATTAAGGGGGTGTATTTATACCATAGATTCTGCAGCCTTAATTTGCACATACTCCCTTTGAAATATAGGGAATGTGCAATAGTTTATGTGAGTCGATGTGATTTGGGAGGCGAGTCCTTAATTTTTTTTTAATGACCGAGAGACATTAAGTCCAAATTAGACTGTCCAGGATGAACACTTTGTGTGGAAAGATTACTAAAACTTCACAGACATCATTGTTATGACAATGGAGAATATCCTGTACTTTCGAGGAAATGACAAAGAGTGAGCCACATGCTAAAACAATCTGGAAATGCGTTTTCATTTTCAGTAATATAAAAAAAAAACCAGAATGTATTACGGGTGAAAAATTGCTGTCATGAACAAAGAAGCAAGGGTATACACATAGATGAGAACTCTTTGTCACAAAAATGAGTCCAGGGCATGGATTTAAGAGGTTAAGTAATTTCTACATCCTCAATGCCCCACAAAGGGAGTGTAGTGGGATGAGTTCCAGGCATTTAAAAAATGCACCGAAAACTTTCATTTCCCACAATTTAAAGACATTGTTTATGTTCCTGATACTACACATTGTTTGAATGAGGGGGACTGGAAAGCACTCTGAATATACAGTAATCGGGGCTAAAGATGTTTTTTATCTGGCTTCCCCATTTACAAGCCCCATTCGGGGCTTCCTGTGATATATTGTTATGTAAATACTGTGCAGCCAGGGAAAGCAGTGCTATGGAGATTCAATTTACTTTGAAAGTTGTTCATTATAGCAGGGATGAATGTTATTTATTTGATGCGATTGAAAGGCTGGAAATGACTTTTTCATTGTGGCACCTTTTTGTCATGGGTGCAGGGTGATCTAATCTTTTTAATTTTGGCTTTCACACCAGTGGAGATGAAAAGAGATCTGAACTCATTTATCGGTTGCTAGGTCCTTCTGGAGGCCCAAGTTCTGTTCCTGGTTGCTATGGCCAGTCTGACCTCAATCTCTGTGGTTTTGGGGACTTAAGCTGTCTTTTTTTTTTTTTTAATTGAGGAGCATGTACCTTGATTTATGTCCAAAATCGTGGCTGAACGTCTTTGTCTGCGAGTGATAAATGGTGCCGAACAATTCATCAGTTCTTACAAGTAAACACTGCTGTCCCACTAAAAATATGTTTTGTTCTGAGTTAATGGTATGGAACAAGGCATTCTCCACAAGCAGCTATCTTCCATTGTGGAGGGCCACCGAAACTTGGAGCAAAGTGCAGGAAATTGGCATTCATTTTCTTGTCCATTAGCATTTCATTTGGGATTCGGATGTTGCTGCTGTTCTGTCTAGGTGGACTGAGCATGGTAGGGGAAGCCGTTCATTGCCTTACCTTCTCTCCAGCTGGAGTTGCCTCGCGCGAGCTGGCCCTCTCCCGATGCCCGCACTGGGCTGCAGGGAGCGGGAAGTCAGGAGTCAGGAGTAGTTAGTTTCTCTGAAGGTACTGCCTCTGCTTCCCCAAGCGCTGGGGCACCACCAGGCAGCTGTACTGGGGCGAGGCTACAGGCGACCCTTGCCATCTCCAGGTTGGACTGGATCGTGGAGGGAAAGTTGTGTCCGACACTGGCGACTGCCAGCAATGTTCTGTGTGCGCGCTACTTCGGGGTCCCCGGACCTCCTGCCATGCTAGACCCTTGCAAGGGGCCGCGGTGATTAAGCGGCTGTGGAGGATACAGCCGCGCTTAGCAGATGAGTCCTAATACATTTCCCATCCCCTTAAAAACTGCTAATTGATGGATGTTGCAGGGAACAGACACTCTGCTAATAAGATGATGATGGCAAAATAGGTATCAGGAAAGGCATTTATTGCTTATAGGCACCAACTGCGGCTTTGTAGGGTAGTTCTTTTTAAGTAATATGCTAATGGTTTTTATTCTAAAGCGGCCAACCCTGAGTATCTTCAGAACCCTGGGGACCACAAGAAGTGACACCCTCCTCGACTTGAAAGGTAAAAATCCAACATTTTTTAAGGTACAATCTTCAGACCATGTCATGTACTTCTTGCTAGTACCACTAGAAAATTGCTTCCTAAATGTGACTATTAAAATATGAATTATTTTTTAATTTAAAAGGTGTAAAGAGAACAACTGAGAGAATTTTATTGTGAAGGTTTTTTCAAAAGATTCGCTACCTTTTGTTAACAAAATGCGATCAGGTACTTCATGTGTTTCTTTTTTCAGCCTTGGAAATAAACAGCTTTTTATTTCTTTAGAGAAAATGATCATTTGGGAGATTGGAGATTAAGAAGAACAATCTTTATTTTATGTAGATTTGATTCCCAGAGCCAGTAAATTATAAGCCAGGGTTGTGTGATGTCAAAGGTCTCTTCCGCCTTGAAAAATTCTTCATGAACTACTAGTTTTAGGGAAGAATGCCTAGGGACATCTTTATTATTATAATTTCACGTGTAAGCTTTTTTTAGTTGAGCAACAGTCAACATTTCTATGTTCCTGTGTGTAAGGAAGAATTGGGGCTGGGATTAATTTTCCAATAATTCATTATTTAAAGTTTGGTTTTTTTTTGCTTAGACTAACACATCAGGGCTTTGTTAAGTGGGGTTTTGTGGAGTTCAACTTGTGGCTCTTTTACTAGGCATTCTTCCTTCAGGTCTTCTCCAAGGAAATATTTGCTGAGCGGTTAATTTCACAAGCAATATTTAATTCTAGGTATCTGAAAACAAATACTCCCTGGTATGTATCTATGTATGTATATGAACATATTTTAATATAAAATGTCTTCTAAATTTCACGTCTTGCTTTGCTCAGCTGTTATTTCAAAGGACTTAAGCGAATATTGAATAGCGTTCCATTTCCCGAAATGATTAAATTCACTCTGAAGAATCTGGGGAAAAGGCCTATAATGACATTTTGATGACTTTCATTTTAAGGTGTAATAGAAATTGAGTAAAATATTTTAATAGCTATTCTCTTAATATCTCATTCCAAATACAATGTTTTTATTGCTCATTCTAGCTTACAATTTTCTAGTGCTAATAATGGTGCCTGGTAATTGTTTCTTATCTGAAAGTCATTTTATCCTTATGCAAAAGTTATTTCAGAAAAGTCTTCAGGCATTTATCTCAGCTCGAACAATTGCATTTAATTCTTGAGATAAAACAGTATTTCCAGATTGCTTCTACTCTAATTTGGTATAGTATTTCCTGAAGATAATTAGTTGTTTCTTAAGGATAGGACTACATGATATGATGACTTGTAGTTTAAAAAGGAAAACCAAAATGCTATGCAAGTAAGAGAAAGCTGAGAAAACAGAAGGAATAAATACCAAGCACTATCACAAGACCGATTTTATTTTGCTTTCCAGATGTAATGTGTTTGCTAAAATTTAAAGTTGGGCTAAGTAATAAAAAAAATGCTTCATGTAAACATACAATTGTTATATCTATTTATATTGAATAGGTAGGTGCAGTCAGATAAACTTGGTATGATTGTACCTGATGTTACCAGAAACATCATTGCACCTCAGTTCTTTCAGGAGATATACACATGTGCAGAGCTCATCACACAGCTTTTAAAGAATAAAATCTTTTGGGACCTGGAGTTGTGACATATTAGATCAATTTTCATGTAAGTCAAAATGAAATTCTTACATCAATTTTCTGTGCAAGTTACACAAAGCCAATATCTTCCAAAGTGCATTGTTCAAAATGTTAATTAGAAAAATATTTTATATAATTTAAAATAATTAAAGTGAGTAAAGTCAGTATACAATACAGACTACAATATCTGAATACAATATCACTGAATTAACATGCCATTACTGCAATTTGTATAAGAATAAAATTAAGCTCACGTATTTGATTATTCTCTTCTGATATTTGAAAATATCTAAGTTCACTTTATTTTTATAACTAATATACTTTTCCAAATACCATCATCATAGAGCAAAAGGTTACTGATAATTTGTTCCTGCTTACCATAAGTTTGGTTTTTGTCTTTTTGGTATGCCATTATTGTTTTCTGCCACCTAAAAAATTGTACTGATGTTAAAGCTACCTTTCTGACTTATTTGTCTGAGTTTGGGAGAGGACCTCAAAATTTATTTGATTAGAAATTTTGGGTGAAGCATTAAGATCTTGAATATTATTTAAGGAGTTATTAGTAGGTGGATTTCCTAGTAGCAGTAAGTTCTTTGTATAATTTGATAAAACCTTTACTTCAGTGATTTTAGTCTATTTTCCACGACTTCATCCAGGGCACTGTAGAGTTAACTGGCAGAGAAGGATAGCTCGGAAAGATATCACCCCAAGTAGCTGTTCCAGCATGTTGCGAAGGGTACATGATCACATTTTTTATCTACAGGTTTCATATTTAATCATCGTTGTGATCCAGTGGTAAATTTTAACTTGCATTGCCATCATTTGGGTAGCTTTTGTTTAAATGATACCAGGACAATGGAAGAAATAGGGTTGTATTAAAAATCTCATGCCTTCATGTCGCTTGCTAATAATTATTTAGACTTCAGAGTGTGAAAATTGTATTTATTTAATGATGCTTATGATCTCTTTTTATAGAGATGGTCTATATATACTTGTAATGACCTTGAATCCATCTAAGTTGTTAGACTTCATGATTATCTGATGCTATACCAGTGCATAAAACTTTTTGCATCCTTAATAACTCTAAGCCATACATTTATGTCTTTAATGTTTCTTTACAGTATTTAGCCACAGTGGACTTCTCTTATATAAGTCCTTGAATTTTTTGTATTTTTCTGACAATTGAGTTCACAGTTTAAATGCAAATACTGAAATACACCATCAGTATCAGGTTCCCTTAAAGGCCGAAACATAAAGTCACGTTCAGTGGTTGGAACATATGGTGTACAGTTAATTATAACAGCCTTAAGATTTTTAACATGGTTTACTGAAGATATCTTTAAAATATTGAATTTCCAGGAAGTATTTGAAGAATTCAATTTGCTAGACAGAAAATTGAAACACAGAAATCAAATACCTTATTTAAAAAATATATTCTCCTGTATGGATTTAGAAATTGTTCATTCATTCAGAAAACATTTATTCAGTGCCTACCATGTGCCAGAAAGTATTCTTGTGACTCTTAATAGTCCCTATGAATTCAATATCCAATATTATTTGTCAGATTTTGCATATTATAGGAATTTCACTAGTTGTACATACATCATCAATCACCTCCTAATCTTGTCATTTTGAAGCTTACATTTCTCTTGTTTAATCTTTAAAATACTTAAAATTATATATATGATTAATAATACTTAAAATTTATATATAATTAATATCATAGAAGAATATGTAGATCAGATAGCCAGAACGTGCTTTAAAAAGTTATTTTACAGAAATGCATCTAAATATGTTGTCCAAATATATCCCTTTTCCTCCATTATTCAGGCCCACGAGGCAGCAGACATTAAATAGGTTATACTGTTTTTAACTCTTCCTTCCAGTGCTTCTCAAACTGTTTAAGGGATTTCTAGTTATAGTTACCAGTGGCTAACACTTATTTTCTACATACCTTACAATGTGCTAAGGCCTTTATGGTTGTTTTCTAATTGAATCTTCTCAGTCACCTTATCAGAAAGGTAACATCACTGTCCTGTTTGTAGATGAGGAAACTG
The DNA here is from genome assembly GCA_004365215.1 of Cuniculus paca. Classification (NCBI taxonomy): domain Eukaryota; kingdom Metazoa; phylum Chordata; class Mammalia; order Rodentia; family Cuniculidae; genus Cuniculus; species Cuniculus paca. The sequence continues at coordinate 5,020 of RJWT010007836.1, read as the reverse complement.
AGACTTTAAAAGTTCAGTAACTTCCTCAAAGTCACAAAGCTGGTAAGCAGCTGTGATGAATGAAATCTTAAGAACTTTAGGTTCTGTTAATTTTCTAGTCATTCAACAAATACCACTGATTCTCTGTGATGTTCTAGGTTTGCTCTAGATTCCCAACATAAAATTGTGGCTACAATAGGCTTTAAAGCCCTTAGCTTTACTGCCTTTAGAATCAAGGTGTGTCATAACTACCGGGATACTTTCATTATGTTACTACCCTCTGCATGCAGGAATTCTCCAGAGCCAATAAAGTACAATTACTACATGTCAAACCTTTCTATATCTTTTATCATTTGAGCTCAGTCTTTCTTTCTAACTGCACCATGGCCTGTTACTAAATACAAATTCTATACTGGAAAGCTAATTTTCTCACTGCTGCCATGAAATTTGTTTTGGTTTTCTTGGATCGTTCCTGCATTATAAACAAGTTTGTCCCCTGTTTTCTCAACATCTCTATCCTCTGGTGGTCTGAGTAAAAGGAAGTCTGTTTTTGGAACAAAATTCCAAATATTCTTCTATTCACATGGATCATCATTTTATCCATGACATTTGCAACAACTAAGGCAGTTGGAGGCTGGATGTAGCTTCACACATTCTTGTGTCTGTGTTTGTGGATGTGTCCAACTGACAGGTTGGCATGGAGCTCAGGGGACTAACAGTGAAATAAAGCAAGGAAGAAAGGGGGTTAAGACTGGAAGGTTTGAGAGAAGAGCCCTAACGCCTAGCACAGTGCCTGGCATTAGGTTTTACAGCTAGTACACACTTGAGACTGGGAAGAGGAGAGAAGGGGAAATAAGGAAGGGGAGGAGGATAGCTGTATGAAAGCATGCAGAGAAACAGGAAATAGTACTCCTAAATTCATAACTCAAGACCTCTAAAAATCTTTAAAAATTTATATTCAGGTTAGAGATTCTCTTATGGGATATTTAGATATATATACAGTAGTCTTTCAAGTATGTTTTTGCTTTTTGATTAAGTTGTCACTTGATAGAAAAGATGTCACTTTTACCAATATTCATGATTTTGTTTTTGAAATAAAGTGAACTTCTGGTGTTTTGAAAAACAAATTCAATGATATTCATGTTTGTTTTCCACCATTCAGGCCCACAATCCAACAGGCACCAAGTTGGTTTCCTACACCCAAGAAAAGCCATTTCCTTATCCATTATAAACTTTTATTAGTTAACACTACATGTTGGATTTTTATCAATAAATCCAAATTCAACCTTCACATATCTAATGTGATTCTCCTCTATTAAGAAGCAGCTTTCAAGGTTAATTTTATTTATGTTTTCCCCAGTTGTACTAAAAATTGTAGTTTTGAAATCGCAAGATAGATATAGATAGATATTACAGGTTCAAATATTTTCTCATGGGCTCTCAAACCAAGTTATTAAGACAGAAATTTTACTGTATATGAAGATTCGGGTGGGTATTTCTTAAAGCAACTACTATATAATGACCTCTGTTGTAGCTTATTTTATTATCGGTTAACAACCAGATTTGCAAATGTAGAAATGAATATAGGGCTTACTTTAAAGAGATATCACTATTTCTTTTTATATATGTAGGACGTTTTAATTTTTCTGGGTAGAGCAAACTGAAAAAGTTGTTTCCTAAACCTGAGAATGTAACAGGTGTGTGTGCTCTCTAACTTTTGGGGGATTTTACCACTGGAGCTGCTCCATTCTTTTGAAATTCCTGCTTACTAGGTGAGATTGAGCAAGGATAAAGTTTCGGACACAAGGTTGGAGTCATTCTGCTTTAGAAACAAGGACTCTTTCTGCAGTCTGTATTGTAATAGCAGCAGCTGAACAGCCCATGTGAGTTCCAAAAATGAACTGTGCTCCTAATGCTTATCTCATGCTGTGTTGATGTCGATGAAATGCAGAGGATGAGCTTGTCTCCCCTTTAACCCCAACTTTCCATGGTCCTTTCATTTTGACACTAATTTCAGGCATGAACCTTGGCACTCAGCTACAGTGTGTAATTGTTGGTATCTCACTGCCACCTGGGTGCACAATTGAGAGTAGCAAATGGAGAACAATATTTAGCCCCTGTGATTTGCCATAAGAACACACCACATGCAGTTGGAAAGGGAAATATTTAATCAGCCGGTTTTTTTAGTGCAATTCCAATCAGTTAAGTTGGTTGAAAATCTTTTTTCCTCTGAATTAGATGAATGTTGTCTCTTTGTAAAGAGAAAACCTTTCATTCCCTTTTCAACTCATATTAATATACATTTGGGGGGTGTTGTCTATAAATTTGAATGTACAGTCATGTTCATTTGAATTCACGTTGCATAATAATTTGAATGTACAAGGAAGATACTTGTAAATATGCTAAGTTCATAACTCATTTTTGACAAAAGATGAAAAACATGCAAAGTTTCTAAAGTCCTCTGTTTTGCTGGTTGGCTGGGGACTTAATATGTAAAGGCTGTAAATGACGCACGAATAATACCATTCCATTTTTAGATATGTTGTGTGATGATGCTGTTGATCTTTAAAAAAAATTCCATTTGGTGACATTTACAAAAATAATTTCATGTTAACAGCTTTTAATTTTAATTTTTTAAAAAAATATTGAGAACGGTAGATCATTTCAGTGATAAGGAAGTTAGCCAGAAGTTGTGCCGAAAGTAACGGAAATAAGGGACAGATGATGTTCATGTTCGATTGTGCTTTTCACTCAGTCCAGGGAGATAGTTTTGGGATAAGTAGGGATGTGATACAGCACAGAATTATCTGGATTAGTGGCACAGTATCTTAAGGATTGAGGCTTTTTAAAGTTTTGTTTTATTTTTTAGCCTGGTACTTTCAAAGGACTAGAAATGTTTGAACCCAGAGTCTGGGAGAATTCACTTTAATTCTGATGGTTCAGTGCCATGAAGGTCTATTCACTTGACTTCACCCAGCTACTCATTGTATTTCTAATATTTATGGACATGTTAAGCTCTTTCTGTCATCTATCTCTTTAATGGTATGATTTTAACTTTTGGTTGGGTAAATACAATTAGACACGTGTGGCAGTAAATTTCTGGTTCTTTCCCATGAATCCAAAAAAAAAAGCAAAAAACTTTTTTTAAAGACAGGATGTCTCTATGTGACTCAGGCTGGCCTTGAACCTACTAGATAGCACATGCTGGCCTCAAACTCACGGACAATCATCTTGCTTCAGCCTCCTGAGTGCTGGGATTATAAGCATACGTCACCACGTGCAGTGAAAACAAATACTTAAAGAGTTCAGAATTTTTATATAGTCCAGGGAATTTTATTTTTCCACCCCAAGTTGGATAAAACTTGGTGTAGTGTGTATGCTTTGTAACTGATATCTCTTTGACTTGATATTCATGATTATTGTCACAAATTTGGAAAGATTTGTAGTCATTCATTTGCTTAATTATTGTAGTGTCTCCCACCCCAGCTTATTTATCTCATCCGACCAGTGTTGCTAAAGCTATGTGATGAATTTTATAGAGAGACAATGTGACCTTTCCCTCATCAACAATAGTATAAGTGGAGAGAAAAAAAGAACCATAAAGAACTAATTGGGTAGTATAGTGAAATTACTATCAGCAATTAGTTTCTGTACTGTGAAGGGAAAAATCATTTCCTCAGAAGCAAAAAGCAATATTAATAATCAAATAGAGCTTTTAGGCTCAAAATATGATTCAGATTATTTGTTATGAGAACAATTAAGAAGAATACTTAGAAAAAAGGCTAGTTCTCCAAAATGAACTTTAGGATTTTCAGTTGATTTCATCAGCAAAACAAGATTTTTATTCCATGAGAACTTTTAGAAAATTTGGCTCTATTGTACTTTTAATAATTAAACAATGAAAATTTACAAGGACCTTCCTTTATTAAAGATTGCAAGAAAATGTGAGTGAATGTGTTTTGGACCTGGAGGGTTAGTGGAATTTATTGTTGTCCTAATTATGCTTCTTGATATTCTTCTAAAATATGTACATTAATATAAAGAGAAATGGTTTTAAAACATTTAGCGTTGTTGTTTGTGCATCTACCTTTTAAAATACTTCAATTTCCTCACTGTCTTGAGAAGATGAGCTAGTACATTTTACATGATGGACAAGGTTTCAAATTTTAATATGCAGTAGCCGGGCATGGTGGCTCACGCCTGTAATCCCAGCAGTTGGAAGGCTGAGGCAGAAGAATTGCTGTGAGTTTGTGGCCAACCTGGATGACGTAGTGAGTTCAAGACCAGCTTCAACTACCTGGTGTGACCCTTTCTTAAAAAACAGAGACTTTAACGTTTATGGAAGTATAAAGCCCATACTTCATTCTCTGGAAAAAAAAATTATGCCACTTACCCACACAGATAAAAACATCATTCCAAATAAGACCTAGCATTAAGCAAGGAGCTTTGGGATTGATTCAATTCTCATTTTCTAGCTTGAATATCACATTTTAGGGTTATAAGTGAAAACAGTAATTTTGCAGGCATGTTTTTGTCATCATTTTCTAGGAAAGTCAGACTTTCGCCAGCCAAAAAGGTTTTGAAATTTCACTTCTACTTAAACTCCTGCCCTTGGTTACTCATACTGAGAAGCAAAAGCCCAGTAATGACTTGGTTATCCTCATTTTTTTTTATCTTGTAGCATTTATCTTTTGTAGAGAGCAGAGTTTTGGCTATTTCTGCCAACTCTACCCGGGCAGAGAAGAATTGAGTAGAAAAATGCATACGCATCTCTCCCTGACATCTCTGGGCAGCTTGTGGCATTTTCTAAGCAGGGAAGAATAGATGTCCTTTCTTTGAAGACAGGGGGAGGGCGAGGCAAAGGACTAACTCTCCTCAGGGAGCATCCTATCACAGGAAGGGACTTGCACTAGACTCCGCCTGGGAGGAATCAGGCAGAAGGACACTTACGGGGTCCACTTGGAGCACAAGTGGCAGCATCCTCTCTGGGATGTGGCACTTACGTCTCTCAGTGTCTTTGGGAGGCAGAACTCCAGGTCGT